>DF357446.1:22852-56166 GCA_000787875.1 Solanum virginianum | reverse complement strand
CCTAGCTCGAACCTCAACAACATGAATGTTTTTACGTCATTTCTATTAGCTATTATTTAATTATTGCTTAATCAACTTCAAATGAAATTATGATAACGTGTCTACTTAATTTTGCGGTGGCTATTAAGATATCTACTTAAATTTCTTATGTCATTTCTATTAATTATTATTTAAATTATCGTTTAGAGCTGAGCATCAGCTGCCTGCTACAACTGCTTGAAGCAGGCAGGTGACTACAACATGCTTGCTTAGTGTTATGATGGCTATTAGAGTGTCTGCTTAATTTTACTGTATCATATCTGTTAATTATTGTTAAATTATTTCTTCATCTACTTCAACTATAAAATTACAATAATGTGTCTACATAATTTTACTATTTTATTTCTATTAATTACTATTAACAAAAAAAAAATAACATCTATTGGGCTCGAGTAGCGCACGGTCTTCAGAGACTAATAGTTATAAATGTGAGGAAGGAAGCTTGATTTTGACTCTTGCTTCTAATGGAATTAGAAAAAAGCAATAAATAAATTACTAATATATTATAACCAGATAAGATGAAATTAACTACGTATAGTTTTATATTATCTATATAATTTAGGACATTAATTTGAGTCAATTACCAAAATTAAGTAGTTTTAATTGCAATATATTTTAGACAATTTCACAAATATTTCTCACTGTCTATTATTTTTTTAGCACTAAATCATACTTATCATGGCCACCACAAACTTCTCCTTTCCATCGGTTCTACTACTTTGCTTTGTTTTGTTTTCTTTGCTGGCTATTCATCAATGTATGTTGATATTCATTTTTTTAATCTTTATTATATTATTTTTATGGATATTTTCTACGAAAAAATTGAGATTCTTGATGGAAAATTTAACTTTTGAATGAAATTTTCAATTAAAATCAAAAGCAAGGGGCTTGCCTTCTGGGTCGAGCTCATCGCATTGAGCTTGCCCAGCGCAAGTTACCTCTTCTATGTGGTCTGCAAGCTATTGCATAGGAACACAAGTTTACTCTGTGCACACCCAAAAAGTAGCGAGCGAGTTCCCCTTGTCATAAAAAAAATAATTAAAACTTGCAAATTTTATGTTTTGTCAAATTTTATATATTTTCTTTTTGTTGAAATGCAGGTGATGGAAGTATAAGGGTAGGAACAAAATCAATTGATCCATGTGTCCAAACCGATGATAAACCAGAATGGTGTTGCAAATTGTTTCAACCAATCAAATGCTATGATTCTATAGGTGCATGTCATGCAACATGTTTTTAACAATAAGTAACTTTAATTTGAGATTTATTCTCAATAATCAAATATATTTCTCTTGTTCAAATCAAAGTGTGAAATGGCATGATAAGAATTTTAATTTTTACTCTTGCAACGTTGTCTTTGAGACATGAAACTTCAAAGAATAATAACAACGTTTTTAACAACGTTGTCTCCTGTTCAAACCAAAGCAAATGACCACAAGGTCCAAAAGGGAACTGCAAAAGAGGTTTAAAAAAAAAAAGGCAACAAAGGTACACAGTGACGTTCAAAAGGTTCCACAGGAAGCACCTGCACCAGCTAATGACAAATCGAAAAATAAATTTAAAAAACACTCTCTTTTATAATAAAATTAATTGTTGAGGTTTACTGTATTTTTTTGGTATTTTCAAAAATATGTTACTTTATCTCTTTCATTTTATGTGGCACCGTTAACATCAATTAAGATTCTACTTTTCTCTGAATGACTTGAGATATGATATAGTACAACAACAACAACAACAACAATAACATATTCGGTGAAAATTCCACAAGTGAGGTCTGGGTAAGGTAAAATGTACGTAGACCTTACTAATACCTCATAGAGATATGGAGGTTGTTTCCAAAAGACCCTCATATAAAAAAAATCATCCTTGAAAGCAGAAAACACTAGATATGAAATGACTAGAATAGACAACAAATACAAATACATAGAAACAATAAAAATAGCAAAATAAATGACGAACAATAACAACACAATATATAACGACATGACTACTAACTTACTATAACATAAGGTCTGGCATCATCCTACCCCTATTAGCCTTCTAACCCTAATACGCGACCTTCACTCCTTTAATAAGCAAAATAAAAGAAAATTCACTTTTACATTGAAGAGATTGATATTTTCTAAATGGTTAAAAGAAAAGGGAAGATTGAATAATTACAAATGTGTTTAAAACGAAGCTTTTTTTGCTGGATTTAAATTTTTTATGTATTTGGTAATACACATGTGTTCACAGTCAGGGGCGGACCCATGTGTTGGGTTTCGGGTGCTCGAGCACTCACTGACTCTGAAAAAGTTTTTGTGTATCCATATAGAAAATATGAAAAAATTGTATAAGTATAAGGTTAAGCACCTATTGAACAAGAAGTTTTGTGGGTGGAGTGGTTCTCCATGCCTTCTTAAGGTTCAGGATGAGTTTCCAAACTTGAGTTTGAATCCCATTGGCAATCAATTTTTTTCCTTTGAGCACCCACAGTCCAGGAATTCTGAATTCGCCACTGTTCATAATGATGGTTGTTAGGTTAAAGTATATTATTCAGAAATTTCATTTGCATTGCATTGATTTTGTTACTGAGCTACTCTGAGTTGAGTATCCAATCATGAGGTCCTTTTTGTTATTTTACATACCGTACATTTCATGTATTGATGTCATTTGGTGCTGTGCATTTTATGATATAAATTCAGATACTCAGGACAATAGAAGTTCAGTAGGACATCTTTCCATTAGCAATTAGTGAGACCTCCTCGCTTTCAGAGAGCTTTAATGAGTTAGTTGTGTAAATATATTTTATAGTCATATAGACATGGATCTTGTTGCGACACCTATCTTTAGTTAGTGGAGACTTCATAGATAGTCAAAGTTAGTGAGTCACTTCAGTCGTTTGTATTCAAATGTTTCAAATATTATTATTATCATCAATGTTTTAAAGATTCATCTTATAAAGCTTCTGCATACATGTTAAATTCTTCAGTTTACTGAGTTAGCCAGGTTAAGGATTCGCTTGGGACCAATAATAGCTTCTAGGTGCTCCGTCACATTTAGGGAGTAAGGTCAACATGTGACGGTCACATTTAGGGAGTAGACTCGGAGTGTGACATAACATACCTAATTTTTCTTACTCTAATAATTTTATTTTTATCTTTTATAGGATCTAATAGTGGTAAAAATAACTTTTATGCTTTGTCAAATTATATGTATATATTTTCTTTTTGATAAAACGGAGGTGATGAAAGTGTGGATAGAAGTAAAATCAATAGAACTTTTGGTCTTTGTTGATATTAATTAGTTTTTCTATTTTTTCTAAAGACTAGCAACTTAGCAATTCCAAAAACTAAGAGTAATATGGAATTAATTCCATCTTTGACAGTTTACATGACTTTGTAGATTACTTATTAATGGCCTAAATAATCTTCTACCTTAATTCGACTCAACTTACATTAGTTGAAACATGAATTAGTTAGAAGAAAAATATTTAAAAAGAGATCTCATGAAATAGAAAATTTTATTTACTTTAAAGAAACAAAATAGGGAGGTAAGGCAAATAAAGTCAATACTTTAGTCCTTACAAAAATTTAGCTTTTATTCCTGTCAATTGAAGTGACATTTCGATTTACAATTACGATTATTTTCTTTCATACTTTTATAGTGATTTATTCATATTTTAAAAATATGATATTGTTTATAATTTAAAGATATTTTTAATATCGTGCGATATTATTTACTTTAACTATAGTTTATACCAATTTTTTAACAATAAGGCTAAGTATATTACGTGATTATAAAGGCTAAGCATATTACGTAATTATAAATGTGAGGAAGGAGCTTGATTTTGACTCATGCTTCTAATGGAATTAGAAAAAAGCAATAAATAAATTACTGATATATTATAACCAGATTAGATGAAATTAACTACGAATAATTTTGTATCATCTATATAATTTAGGACATAAAAATAATGTCATGACACCTTTTAAGAGCAAGGAACGCTATAGTTATCAAATATCTCAGTTTTTTTAAAAAATTTCTGTCATTTTAATTCAAAAAATTAAGATTTTGTTAGGATCACATACCAAGCTAAAATACAACTTGTAATTAGAGCTATCGATACGGGCTGACCCACCCCATCCGAGCTAGTCCATACCGGATTTGGAATTTGAGGGGTCAGGCTAGGCTGACCAATTTTTTTATGGGTTAGAAAAAAACTAGCTTAATCCATCAGTACGTCGACTTCAAGCCTTGTCGCGTCGGTCCACATTTTAAGAAGTATATTTTTTAATAAATTTTTAAATTAAATTATAATTTAAAAATATTAAAACAAATAGCAATAGAACAATATCACATAGTATTAATGTTGTTATTACATATTATAAAAACATAATTTGTATGTCCCTATTAATAGAACATAGTCACCCTCATTCCAAAAGTGCAGCATCCTAGTTCCATAAAAGAATTCAGGCCAATTTCCTGTTGCCCATCCTATACAAGTTAATTTCCAAGATGCTTACTCATAGACTGAAAAATGTTATGGAGTATTTAGTGGATTCTAGCCAAGCAACTTTTGTACCAGGTAGGATGCCCAATGATAATGTTATCTTAAGCAATGAACTTGTTAAAGGATATAGGAAGAAAGAGATTTCATCTAGATGCAAGTTCAAAATTGATATGCAAAAAGATGATTCTATTGAATGAAATTTCTTGGAGGAAGTACTTATAGGTCTGCAGTTCCCAACTATGTTTGTAAATTGGATCATGACTTGTGTTAGAACTGTGTCCTATTCTATAATGATCAATGGGGCCCCAAGCAAAGCTTTTAAGGTAAAAAGAGGGGTGAGACAGGGAGACCCATTATCCCATACTTATTTGTTTTTGCAATAGAATACCTCACCAGACTCCTGAAAACAATGAGATGCACAAAGGAGTTCAGATTCCACCCTAGGTGTCAAAAACAACAAATTATTCAGTTAAACTTTGCTGATGATTTGTTGTTATTTAGCAGAGGTGATTTTGAGTCTGCAGTCAATATGTACAAATGCTTTCAAGAGTTTTCGAAGGTTTCTGGACTCATAGCAAATCAAAGTAAGAATAATATATACTTTGAAGGAGTAAATGAAGACATTCAGTTGAAGATTCTACGATATGCAGGATTCAAAAAGGGAAAACTATCTTTCAGATATTTGGGAATCCCATTGAGTACAAAAGAAGATTTCAATTAACCAGTAGCAACCACTTATAGATAAGATGTTGGGCTGAGTCAATTCATGGACAAAGAAATTCTTATCATATGCAGGAATGCTACAATTAGTACAAAGTGTGCTGACATCAATACAGAACTTCTGATCACAAGCAATGCTTATACCAAAGACTGTGCTACAGCAAGTGGAAACTATTTGCAAAAGATTTCTTTTGACAGGTGAGACTCAACACAAAGGAAAGACACTTATAGCATGGGACAAGATCTGCAGGCCTAAAACAACAGGTAATTTGAACATCATAGACTTACAACAATGGAATAAAACAGCTATTCTGAAGCAACTATGGAACCTGGCCAAGAAAAAAGACAAACTATGGATAACTTGGATTCATACATATTATTTAAAGGGTAGGAAACCTTGCGAAGTACAGACAACACAAGCATCCTGAATTGTAAGGAAAATACTACAAGCAAGACAATGGCTTGATGAGAGGGAACCGGACAAATCAGATGTTCTGGAAGCTAATTCCTTCAGCATCAAAGCAGTATATAGGAAGATTAGAGGGAATTTTAACAAAGTACCATGGAGAAGGCTAATATGTAACAAACAAGGAAGTCCTAAATGGTTGTTCATCCTTTACTTAGCAATACAAGGAAGATTGTATACAAAAGACAGGTTGGATAAATGGGGAGTTCATACAGATTTGGTGTGCTCACTGTGCAGTGTGGAATCAGAAACTCATTATCATTTGTTCTTTCATTGCCCAGTGACAAAGGGAATGTGGCAAAGGATACTAAAATGGCTAGAAATTACAAGAAACACCCTGCAATGGAGTGAAGAAATAGAATGGGTAAGAGAATGTGCATCAACCAAAAAAGCACAAGATGAAATCTACAGAATGGCATTATCAGCAAGTGTATACTATATTTGGTAAGAAAGGAATTACCGTATATTCAGAGGAAAGAGGCGAAGCGTGGATCAAATCTTAAGGTAAATCACTCAAAAAACTCATTGTAGGTGTAGTATGTTTCCCAGATTGGCAAACAATATGACTAGTTTTAATGCTTATCAATAGTAGTCCATAGTATAGACACATTGACAGATCTTAGAGTTTGGGGATTATGTCCAAACCCTGAGTGCTTTGTACACACTGATTATCTGGTAATATAATCTCAATTACCAAGAAAAAAAATATAATTTGTATCCAAATTTTTAATGAATGTTGAGTTTGGACTCTATTTTATTTTTATTTTTAATTATTTTTAATTCGGCTCACGGACTGATTCAACCCATGTTGCAAGAGCCCCACAAATTAGCAGATTTATTCAGACCGAGCTAATATGTCCATTTTCTAAATAGGCTCCAAAAATGTTAGCTCAATTCTGCTAAATCATGGGTTAGGCCGCCAGATTGACCCAACAGACCTGTCCCATATTGACGACTCTACAAGTAATCAATTATGATCACATACCAAGTAGTAAAACAAAATAACAAGAAAATTTAGGAAAATAAATTAAAAGATACCAACGAGCATAGTAGTAATACACCCCTACCAAATAGTAAAACAAAATAAAAAGGAAATTTAGGAAAATAAATTAAAAGATACCAAGGAGGATAGTAGTAACAGGAAATGGAAGAGTTATTTTAGGAAATGAAATAATTTATAAAAATAATGAATAAATTGGCCGGATAAATTTAATTTGTTTTCCAATTTTGTAGGCATGAAATAATTCTTATATAAAAAATTCTATGAAAATATAGATTAGGAAACAACTTGATTAATAAATCATTAATTTGTGTCAATTACCAAAATTAAGTAGTTTTAATTGCTATATATTTTAGACAATTTCATAAATATTTCTCACTATCTTTTATAGTTTTAATTGCTATATATTACAGAGAATTTCATAAATATTTCTCACTATCTTTTATTTTTTTTAGCACTAAATCATATCTATCATGGCCACCACAAAATTCTCCTTTCAATCAGTTTTACTACTTTGCTTTGTTCTGTTTTCTTTGCTGGCTATTCCTCAATGTATGTTCTCATATTCATTCTTTTTTATCTTTATTATATTATTTTTATGGATATTTTCTAAGAAGAAAATTGAGATTCTTGATGGAAAATTCTAATTTTGAATGAAAATTTCAATTGAAATTGAAAGTAAGGGGCTTGCCTTTCGGGTTGATCTTGTCGTCCCGGGCTTACCTAGTGCGAGTTGCCTTTTCTATGTGGTTCGTGAGCTATTATATAGGAGCGCGGATTTACCATGTGTGCACCCAAAGGGCAGAGATTATAGGTTCCCCTTATCATTAAAAAGAAAAAATGAAACTTACAAATTTTATGCTTTGTCAAATTTTATATATTTTCTTTTTGATGAAATGCAGGTGATGGAAGTATTAGTGCTGGAACAAAATCAATTGATCCATGTGTCCAAACCGATGATAAACCAGAATGGTGTTGCAAATTGTTTCAACCAATCAAATGCTATGATTCTATAGGTGCATGTCATGCAATATGTTTTTAACAATAAGTAACTTTAATTTGAGATTTATTCTCAATAATTAGAATTTTATACTTTTTGTGATGTAAAAGAACTTGATTAGCATTTATTAAGTTCTAGTATTACTATAAGTTTTGTGCTACATTGAACCACAAAAATGAAATATATTTCTCTTGTTCAAACCAAAATGTGAAATTTCTACTTTTGCAGCGATATCTTTGAGACATGAAACTCCATAGAATATAATAATATAAAATGGATACTTCTAAACTATTATGAAAAATTGTGTGTTGATTTTTGATATCTGGTCGTGGATAGGGACTTCAATCTATGTGGGAGTAGACAAAGACATTACCAAGTGGTTCAAGACATTAGATTGTGAATCCTATTATTTATAAATGGACCAAATTAGTGAACTAACTTTTATTGTCATTATAACCCTTTCATAGATTGGTAACGTTTTACACATGGTCTCTCTTTTGATTCCCATAAATTAAACCAAATTACCTCACAGAGATGACAAAGATGCAGATGTGACTTGACAATATTTACTCCCTATTCGGCAAACCAAGAGACAACCAGGAGGTCCAGGACCAGATATACAACTAATACTATAAGGTAGGAAGAAGCTAAAGATTGAAAAGCAAAGCCAACTTATACTATATATACACCGTCGGAATATCAGAGAGGATTATTTTATAGTATTATACTGACGTCAGCATCATGGCGTGGGAGAAACAAAAAGGAAAAAGTGGGACAAGAAGATCCATCATTTAAATTTTGTAAAAAAAAAAAAAAAGAATCCTTGTTCAACTTTAAGAAGTTGTTTGTACCATGCAGGAGATTTATATATATATATATATATAGTGAGATAAATATACAAAACACATCTAAAATATATCATTTTTTTGAGTTTCACACCTAAAGTATCGGAAGTTTGAGAAACGCACCTAAACTATCATTTATTAGTTTGAGAAACACACTTCAATGGTGTGTGTAATACACTCTCTCTTTTATTGTGAGAAACACACCTAAACTATCACTTATTAATTTGAGAAACACATCTCAGCGGTGGTGTATGTAATACACTCTCTCTTTTATTGAAGAAAATTACGCCACATGGCATGCCACGCCATGCTACATTGACAAAAAATAAATAAAAATATTAATATTAGTTAAAAGTAAAAGATTAAAGTATAAATATTCTTTCGAAAAAATATTTTTTAAAAAAATAAAATTTAAAATATTTTTCTCACACCCCAACAATTCCCGCCCCTTTTTTTATCTCTTTTATAAAATATTTTTTAAAAGTTCAAAGTGTTGACACCCAATTTTGGCCCCAACACTTCGAAAAATTCTTACTATTTATGTTAATGTTTTAAAATAATTTAAAATACTTTTTGGGCCATTTTAATTTAATTTTGATAATCACTCTTATTTTAAAAATATTAATTACAATTTTGATTAATTTAATTTAAAATTTTAACACAGTATAATAAATTATTTTTCTTGTCCATATATAATTATACACATATATTTAGGATAACTTACATAAATCTCATATTAAAATAAAGAAATTTTAATTTATCCCAACTTTTTTCGTATTTACAAAAATCCCATAAAATGTCAATTATGCGGATACACTGCCATTTATGCGGATACACTGACGTCCTACATGATTCATAAGTCATGATTCATTGTAATCAATATTTGATGCAGTGAATCAAACATGTGTTAGCTATTTTAATTTATTGCAATGAATCATATTGTATGATCCATTGTTATACAAACCTATATAAGTTATGCGGGTACATTGGCGACTATGTGGATACATTGACACTTATACATGATTCATAAGTCATGATTCATTATAATCAACTATCTGATGTAGTGAATCAACCATGTGTTAAACTATTTTATTGCAATGAATCATATTGTATGATCCATTGTTATATAAACCTATATAAGTTATCTGATGAATTGGATCAAGCATGTGGTGTATTGTAGATCTTGATTCATTTTTGTAAAAACTTGTTTGTATTCAATGTAGAGTATCTTAACACATGATACATCATTATTGCATGATTCTTGGTTATACAATTTTTATATAAGTTATCTAATGCATTGAATCATGTTGTGTTAAATTAATTTGCTGCAATGATTCATAATTTTTATATAAGTTAGCTAATGCATTGAATCATGTTGTGTTAAATTAATTAATGCTGCAATGATTCATAATTTTTATATAAGTTAGCTAATGCATTGAATCAGACATGTGTAAGCATTTTATCAAACACTTCGCTTGCATAATTTTTGCTACATCAAAAATCACTATATTTTCATAATGAATCAAACAAAGGATGGATGAAAAATAAAGAACATAAAGAAGATGAAAAAAAGAATGCAAAATAGTAACATGAATTTTAGAAATTCGAAGTGAAGCTGTATCATAGTAGACTGTAAAAATGTTGCTCAGATTCCTCCTCAGAAATTTTTTGCATAGGCCTTTCGATTCTTATCTAGAGATGTTAGAGATTTTTTGAATCAGTTTGGCTTGATTCTCGCCGAAGAAAAAATGTTTTGTGGGAAAAGGGATGAGTGTATCAGGCCTGTGGAGGAAAAGTAGCGAAAAAGAGATTTTAGTAATTTGTAAAAAAAAAGTAGAGAATAATTGAAAATATTTAAACATAATACGGAATTTTTATAATTTTTTCTATATTTTATTGGTCCACAATTTAGACCCGTATTTTTTTAGCTCATTAGGTTTTAAGATGAAATGTGTATATAACAATAGAATAGACATTTTAATTTGTGAAAAATTCTTTAAAATATATATATCTTCTCTTTCTTATTTTTCCGGCACCTTTGCAGGAATCCGGCGACCCTCCTCACCACCTTTCTCCTCCCTTTTTTTCTTCACCAAAACCCCAACCCTTTCTCTCCTTTTGCTTCACTCAAAATCCCCAAATCAACCCCATTTTCGACCCAAATCAGCCGTGTTTCAGCCCTCAACCACCACCAAAACCCGCCACTCAGTAGTCCCGAACCACCACCAAAAGCCCCCAAATCAGTCAGCCTCAACAGCCACCTGAAATGACCCCTTTCCAGCCCCTCAAACAGCCACCAAAACAACTCTTAATCTACCAAAATCACCCCTAAAACGCAGCACAAAACTGCACTAAAAATCAGCCTTGAAAACCGACTAAAACACAACCAACAACACAAATCAGCTAGTTAAAACCCTCAAAATGCCGTCATATAACTCCCACAAAACTGACTCAAATCAGTCCGCCACACCACCCAAAACCCCATTTCAAACACACATAACCAGTCCCAAGACATCACCAAAAACCACACATAACAGCCTCCAAAATCCCTTTTGTTTTCTTCGTCGTTTCGGGCGAAAATTCCATCACACAACAAATAGCAAAACCCCAAGCCCATTACTTCTTCTCTTGGCGCAGCAGTTCAGACGAGGTCACAACTCAAACCAACAAAATTCGAAACTCCAGACCACCATGGATCTCCCTTCAGTTTTTGGTAAACAAACAATTCCCATTATTTTTTTTATTTTTACTTACATTTCTCTTCATCTATTTTGTTTTTTGTTTGATTTTGTATGTTTCTTGTATAGATCTGTTGAAGTTTGACATTTGTTGATGAGTTTGTATTGCTATTATTTTCTTGTCTACTGTTTCGTTTATTTATTCATCTTTTAATATTAAAAGTGTGCTTATTGAGTTGATTATTATTATTTTTTAATGTCCAGTCTAGTTTTTATTTTATATTATTTTATTTTTGCTTCATTTTCTGAAACTGTTGATAACTTTGTTAGTGATTTTGAATATATATATATTGTTGCTCTATATTATAATTGTATGTATGCATTTTTAATTTTGGTTACTTTCGTGTTTTGGTTGACTTGGTAGTATCATTTTTCATTTACTCATTGTTGGTCTAAATTAGTTTTAACTATTGATGTTATTGCTTTAATATTTGTTAATAATTCTAATTCCATTACATAGATGTTATTATTCGACCAATTTTGATATATTGTGGGTTTGTTTATTCTCATTGATTGGTTTAGTTATCTATAGTTTTTAGTTCAATGCTACTTTTGTTATTAATCTATTTTGTGTTATTATATTGATCTATACATTATTTTTCAAAAATTGGCCAATGAAAAATTTATCCGTCGAATTTCGAGGTCTCTCTATTCAAAAAGACGGAACAAGTTAGTTTATATTTGTTTTTGTTACATGTTAATATTCAAGTTTACTAATTTAAGTTCATTATTTGCTAAACTTGGTTAATGACGAATCTATCCGTATTCAAAAGGACGGAACAATTTTAGTTTATTCTTTATTTATTCATTATTGTGTATATTATTGACGTTCGGCAAATATTAGGACGTTCCTCATATCATTATTTATTTCATTATTTGTGTATATTTGTGATTATTATACTTAGGTTATATTGTGTATCTCTTTCTCAATTTGAAAAAATGAGTTCAGTTGGGACCACAATTGTGGATTCTGAAGGGTGCTAATACCTTCCCTTCGGAATAACTTAAACTATTGCTTGGAAGTTTTTGGTTCGCAGATTATTTTGTAAATAATTAATTGATTTCCTAATTATCCTTAAAATTAGGTGGCGACTCCCAAATCAAATTATTTTTTCTTTTAAATTCTTATATTTAATTATTTATTTTATCGAGTTGCCACGACGTTGAGCCTTCGGGATGTCAACACAAAGTTCAGCCCCTACTCTACTCCTACCTAAATAAAAAAAAATTTAAAAATAAATAAAATTCTATCTTACTTGCATCTAATCCTCTGCTTCTAATTTATTTTTATCTTTTTTTATTTTTTTTATAGATATGTACATATATTTTTAGGAAAAAAAATTCTACTTGTTTATCGAGTATAACAGAAATAAAAAAAATTATTTAACGAACCTTGCGATAAATCAAAAATAATTTTTCTAAAAAATAATAATTAAAAAAATGGAGGATTAAGTGGGTAGCGTAGAATTATTTTTTCTAAAAATAATTAAATAATATCTAGATTATTATTTTAAGAGGGAGATGCAATAAGAATTTTTTTAAAAAATTTACAATTTTTGTTTGGGGGTGAAGGGGTACGGTGAGAGGAAGTGGTGGGTGGGGTAAGCAAATAATATTGTTTAATTTTAACTAATACTATAATTTATTTATTTTTTGTCATGGTGGGATATTTTGTCCATGTAGAGTGTGATATGACATTTTTAAAAATAAAAAAGAGTGTAGCATACACACCATGATGAGAGTGGAATAAAAGATAGGGGTGTGTTTTTCAAACTAATAAGTGATAGTTTAGGTGTGTTTCTCAAATTTTCAATACTTTAGGTGTGAAACTCAAAGAAATGATATAGTTTAGATGTGTTTAAAGTTATATATGCATGAACTCCAAAAGTTTATTAAATTACTAAAATACTCTTCTATTACTATTTAATAATAATAATTTTGTTTAAAAATTACCGCCAAAACATTATGATAACAATGTGACCGTTGGGCTTTTACTTATTCCAATAAGAGTTGCCACCGTTTCCATAGATGCTAATGGATGTTACTTTTCTCCACAATAGTTGCCATAGAAGCCAATGAAGACCATTGAGATTATCCAACAAAAGAAAAAGATCATCTCTCTTGAGCAACATCATTATATATTACACTTCTTTGGAGACGAGAGAAAGGAAAGGAGAGAGACGAAATCATGTCATTTTCCACAACGGAATATTCAGACTCAACTTGAACAATAGCCAACAACAAATTTTATGTGCACTATTATTGATTTCAGTTGTTGATGTTGATGGCTAATAAAGTTGCGATTGAAGCTGTTATGGTAGAGCTCTGATCCTACTACGCTCAATTTGTGCCAATTAATTTGTAGGAGTGGTAAAAAATTTCACTTTTTGTGACGTTTATTTTAACCCCCATACTATAAATCTTTTTGTAGTGATTTTATTATGGAGGTTAGAAAATCACCATAATTTTTTATAGTTTGTGGCAATTATCAACTCCTGAAAATTTATTATTTTAAAATTTATATATATTAGCAAATACTTTAAAATAAAATTTAGATTGCAAATCAATGATCATATTTTATTTATTTATTTCTATTTGCATTTAAACTTTATTTAAGCTCTTGTAATATTACTACTAGTTAATTTTAAGGTCAAATATTTTAATTAATAGTTACTAGTTGATTAAAAAAGAAAAAAATAACGATAAATGCTTCTTCCATGCAATAAATAAATAAATAAAAATAAATCTAATACCTTTCCCTCCAAAATATTAAAAACAGCCAAAAAAAAAAATAGCCAAAATAATTCTAATACCTTTCCCACCAACTAAATGTAAATTAAACTAAAAATTCTAATATCTTTCCCTTTAAAATATTGAAAATAGCCAAAAGAAAATTAAAATTTCCCTCCAAAATTACAAACCCAAATCAAATAACCACCAAATACCCACATCTTTTTCCCCTTAACTTCCTATACGTGATTAATATTCCCCTAATTAATCCATTCCTTCTATTACCCTCTCTCTCCCTTCTCCCTTCTTTACCCCATTCTTTAGTTCAATTTTTGGTGTGTGATTTTTGCTAATGATTTTTTTTTGTAGGTTCTGTAAAATGAATGGAAGGTAAATATGTTTTTAAATATAAAGATAATTCTTTATTACATGGATTTGACGTTCACAATCTAATTATGTATAAAAATTTTATTGTTTTAGTTTGATGTAGAGATTGAAGTTGTCTCGCCTCGAATAAAAGATTGAAGGACAACAATTCAAATCACCAAACAAATGCTATAAAAAAAATTTATACTTCTTGACATGTATTTTGAAGAATTTAAAATTGTAATGATCAAGTGATTCTACGAAGTTTGTATTACTTTAGTTTCACATGAATTTAAACTCATGAAGTTTATTAATATAAATTTGTTAGTGAAATTTGATTTGTATGAAATGTGTTATTTTAGTAAAATTACTTATACATGTTATTATGAAGGCTTGACGAAAATAAAATTTCATATTAATTGTTAAGATATATAATAATAATTTTATATAAGAATCCAAATTATGTAAATATTAATTATTATGTTAATATCAATCTTTTATCATGATATTTTAAGTCCACACAAATTTATTTTTTAAAATATTGAGATCATATTGTGAAGGTTCTAAAACATCACAAATTGAACAAAAAAACCTCCTATAAGGACTCAGATTTTCAAGCTTATTTATGTTGTTCAAGGCCATCATGGGCTCCGTACATCAAGCCAAGTTCAAAGGAATTTTCGTTGGCTAAGTTCGACACAAGTATCGATAGAAAGGTCAACTTTAAACAAGCATAACTTTTAGCATATATGGAACTAGGTGGCCCACGACAGGTCAAATGAAAGCCCTTTGCGTTATTTACAATGCACTTGGTTTACCTCATTTTGAATTCGAATGAAGGATTTATGATCATTTTCATGAGATCCTCCCGTGCAGTGAAGCCCCATGGGCACCTATACGGGCAGTGGTAGCTTGTACGGGTCGTGTAAGGCATGTGAGGCTGGTAAAAGCCATTTTTGGCCTAAGTCATGGACCACGTCCAGTGGCACGGGTTGTGTGGCTTGCCACTGGTCGTGCGGTGAGGTGTGAAGGTGAACAAGAGGGCTAAAGTGGGCATTTGGGGGAGTTTTTGTTTGCCAAGTGTTGAGCCACGCCCCCTCACCACGACCCGTGGCATGGGGCACGGCCCGTGACCCTTGGCGTGGAGCCTGGGTAACACTTTCCTGCACCAATTATGGTGCCACAAGCCCTCCACACGGGTCGTGAAGCTCCATACGACCCGTGGAGGCCTCCGTGGTCGCGACGAGACGTCTTTTTTCAATTGATTTCCAACTTCAATTTTTAGATTAAGTACCTTGTCATGGGCACTCCACACGACCTGTGGAGTGCCACATGACTCGTGGGACCTTCCATGGGCAACACTTTGCCAAATTTTTTATCTGTTCACTAATGGCATTTTCGTAAATGTTACTTATCCTAATGACCCTTTTTGACCTCCTAGGCTATCTTAACCTTCCTAAAAGACCTAAACTTTTTTCCTAAGGATCCAATTTCACTAATCTCATCTCAATCACAATCCCAAATCCTCTCAAGAGCCTCCATTAAGCTCCAATTCAATTTCAAGGAAACCCAAGAATAAGTTTGGATTCCAAGACCCACTTTCAAGCTTCCATTCGTTCTTAACTCAATATTTAAATATGGATTTAATTATGATTTCACTTCAATTTCATATTATAAATATTGATTTTACATTTAGTCTTTAATTACCCATGTCATTCTCTCATTGTTCATAGCATATGCATTCATGTACATGTATTATTTTGAGAAATTATGTTATGAGTATGAATTCCTATGAATGGTATTTGGCTTTGAAGATTAAGAATGCATTGAAATGATCTTCAAAATGAATATGGTCCTTGAAAACATGTATATATATGTATATGTATATTTATTCTTGTGGGATGACGACTTAGCACCGATGGATTAAAGGTGTTAGGGCTATCCCCAAGGACCCTCTCCCTTTCCTTGAACTATATGTCACGCCCCGAGAGGGGACCCAAAATGTGGCAGGCACTCAGAGACTATTGCTAGTCCCCAAGTGATCCACTTGGCCTCATCGCATTCATCCACTCAATAATATTATTAATCAGCGAAAGATAAATGAGAATGAATGGGCACATCATAGTTTTAACAGTAATAATAAATAAAGGCTAGTGAAAAGAAACTAGCTCGTAAGTTCCAACATCAACGTCTGACTCTGGTCTATGAAGCCTCTATCACTATTACGTGGTGCCAATGACAGGTCCATGGCTACCTCAATCCAAAAAAAAAAGCAATTCTAAACTCTAAAGCATGATGAAAAATAATGCAATAAACCTTCCGAAGTAAGGGAGGCTCACCAATCTGCTGAACACTCGAAGGTCCTCAACGGTTCGCCTGCTGATGACCTCTATCCTGCATATCTATATCATAATACGATGCAGTCTAAAATGGGACGTTAGTATTTAGAAAGTACTAGTATGTAAAATAGTTGAGTGAAACTGAAACAAATAGAATAATAGTAAAAGCAATAACAACTCAATATAGAAATCAATCAACATGTCATATGTCTATCTAAAGCAAGAATAAAAATTAGACAAATGACCCATCAATTAAATCAGACTCATCATAGAAGGACTCATCTCAGCTCATCTCATCACATCACGTCTCATCTCATCATATCACATCTCATCTTATCACTTTTCGACTCAGAGTGCTCAAGGTAGAAACTTTCTGGGAGTTTCTTTTGTCCGACAACAATCACTTATGAGCCAGTGATCGTACAACAATCACATTGATGTTGCCACAGCCATCTCATACTTGCCAAGTAGGGGACGAATCAAATCCACTAGGGACTCCAATCAACAATCATGTTGATGTTGCCTTATCCATCCCATACTTTCTAGGTAAGGGACTAATCGAATCCACTAGGGACCCTAATAATCTGTTAAGTCCTCTATTGTTTCAGGGACTCTATCTAGAGGGAACCACAATGAGATGCAATGGTTCTAATCCTAACCTATGTTTGGATACGTAGTTTGACGACTGCGAGTTGAACTAACTCTTACTCTTTTAGTGCTCGATGCTCATAAAACAATCTATCCAGTCAATGCATCTCAATTGACGCATCTCAACTGAGCCTTATGAAGGCTCACATCATTCAATCAGTCTCAGAGATACTCAAATCATCTCATCATTCATTCAGTCTCAAAGAAACTCTTATCATCTCATCATTCATTCATCTCAATCAACAATTCAAGGATTTGAACAATCATTAGAGATCAATCGGATAGACAAATCGTTAGAGTTCATTTATGGAGACTCAAGGAACATCAAGTTCTATCAACTCATCATCATTCTCACATCTTACTCTCAATTACAATCCCAGATCACATTCCTAATCAAGGCTCTAGACTCAATCCTACCCTCTTTCATACAATCTTTAAGAAATCATAGATAGGGTTATGCAATACTTCTAGTAAAATATTCAATTCAAGTAAACAAGTTTATGATGATCATCAACCTATGAAAATACATATAAATAATATAGTTTTCAAGAAAATATTCAAAAAATTATGTATATTGACTCAAGAAACTTCAATCAACCATCTAAGATCACCTATGGGGCAAATTGAGAGGACAAACTCATGTTTTGTTTTACCCTTACATACCTAGGATCAAAGCTCTCCAATTCAACCGTCAAGAATTTCCTAATCTTGTTTTTTTCTTTCTTTTCTCTCAAACCCTATCTTTCAAGTATAATGAAGAAGGACTTAGAATTGGGGGTTTTTGACCCTATTTGATCATCAAAACAACCTAGATGGGTCGTGGTTCATGTTTAAAAGAGGAAGGAAAAAGTCCAGAATGCCTCTCCAAAGAATAAAATTTTAAAACTTGATGTAGCACGTCGAAATGACAGGTCCGCGACGCGGACCTGTCGCGCATAAGTGATTTTCAAAAATTAATCTCATTGAAATTTTGAGAAAAAGTATAAGTGTGGGTGCACGTTGGGTCTGCATCGCGAAGCCGTCGCGTACCCTTACTGTTTTGGGTCTGCAATAGGTCCACATCGAGGAGCGATCGCGTACCCTCACTGTTTTGGTCAATTTTTGTGAAAAAGTTTTTTTTTTGACTCGATTGCTTTTAAATTGGGTTGAGATAATTTTTCGACTCAATTTTTTTACGTTGATCGCAAATTCGGTCTCGAATTTCCTATCCAAGCTTGGGAAGATGTGTTACGCGCACGTCTCCATTCTAGGGGCATTTTGGTAATTTTATCGGGCATTACACCCTTGGCAAGTAGATCACCTCTTTACCGATGAGGGGATTTCATTAGGATTTTAAGTAATAGCCTGCTTGGTCTTACTTATGTCGGTTGAGGTCATATCCCTAAAAAATATATTTATATGAGTGCATCAATTGCATTTCATGCATTATAACTTTCATAGTATCTCGTTACATTACATTCTTTGATATTCAACTCTTTCTATATTATGTGTCTTGTCATCTAACGTTGGTATGCAGGTTTTGGTAAGTTACATACATTGCACCCCGCATACTTAGTACATTCAAATGTACTAACGCATACTCTTGCCTATATGATTTTACCATGTAGGGACTGAGGACCTTGATCATCTACCGTTCAATGCTTAACTTAGATTCCGGTTGTGCTTGAAGTGGTAAGTCCTATTTTTCAAGGACGAACCACCATCCATCTATCTATGCTACTTCTTTCATTTTCGTACTTGAGGGTCGGGATATGTCTTGGCCCCCGACCCATCTATGTAGAGGCATTGCTGGATACCTTGTAAATCTTTTTACGATATATGTGTTATGAGTTATGGTTAAGTCTATGTTATGTATTTGGTTATCTTTAAGTACCGAGACATAACTTGCTCTTATGTTGATGGAAAGATCCTAAGTCCCGAATTACTCCATAGCGTGAGTCCTATGTACCCACCCCTTAGTATTTATGTGCTATATGTTATGTGAATTCACGTTAACCCTTTCCCCGTGATACCCCCATAGCGTGAGTCCTACTTTCACGTCCCTTAGAACTATGTGTTGATTGTTGATTATGCTTCCGAACCGTGTGAGTTTTGGTATCTTGAGGCTTGTTTGGGGACTCTTGGGTTCCCATATGCTGTGTCACACCTAGGCCCTAGGTCCGGGTCATGACACCTCCACAAATTTAAAAGCCATTTTGTGGAGGGTGTCGTGAAGGTTTATTAAAACCGCCATATATATGCTTGTGGCAATGATAATTGTAGCGTTTTTAAAAATCACCATAATTATATTTGTGGAGTCCCTAAACCACCACAATTTGACAAAATAACCTCCATAAATTGATTATTTTCTTGTAGTTTCGATTATGAATTCTAGTTCTGAACAAATCAAAAATATTCCTCTCTCGATTTGATAATCCGATAGGCCTGACTCATATGTGTGATATATGTACTTTGTATCTAGAAGGCAGTAGGAACGATTTGCGAAGCAAGTAGGTTCGATGACGTGAAATTTTAATGAGTTGGCTAATTTTAATTTTCACGAGAAGCCGACGTAATTCCCAAGATAAAGGGAAAACAATATATTTTGTATTGTCGCTCAATAAAAATTTGTGTTACATAAGAATTTCAAGCAGAAGGAAACTATCAACGTTTACTATTGATCTCTACTTCTCTTCTTTTGGGTATGTTCTATTGTTTATGCACTTATTTTTTTTTATTCGTCGATAGGAATTTTCATGTTTTCGCTCTCTTGCTCACTTGAGCACTTACTTGAAAATTTTGAATATTATATTTCAATATATATATATATATATATTAACATTTAGCAATATAAAATTTATAATAATAACAAGAAATAAACGTGCAACGCACGTTCAGTAAAACTAGTAATAACATATAATTGTCAACATTTATTTATTAAAGGAGACACAAAAATATGTGATTTAATGCAGCATGAAACTCACATTAATATCTATAGGTTTGATAAATTGAGATTTTGGTGCCACATCAGTTCTTTTTATCCTTTGGATTACAAGAATAAACATTTATATATATTAGATAGTTATTGCCCGTGCATATTAGAGAGACTTACACTTATTAATTCGAATTAGACAACTAATAAAATAAAAGTCAATTATGAAGTAACAAAAAATATATTTCTTTTTAAGATACTTAACGTAAGTGTCTACATTGAACACATGGGACACCAAAGTAGTTTATGAACCAGGAGCATCAGTAGCATAAACGGGTACCAATGGCATATGCTATTGGAATTGGAAACTTTACATGATAATTCAAAAAAAATAAAAGATACATAGAAATAACATATATTCAAAAGATCTCTTGTATATATCATTTATTTTACATTTCTTCTTCTCATTCCTCATCATAACTACAATCTACATTAGTAAATAAAAAAATTAAAATGGTTCCTACTCATATTGAGATGATTCAAGAAAGGATGTATTTACCATTTTCCTCCATTACCTTCACCACGCAAAACATGATAAACATTTTACTCCACATGCAGGCTTAATGGTACTTTTCTTCTTGCAATTTATCGAACACCTTTTCTTGGAGTTGGAACATAACATGATGACTCATAATCAAATAACTAAGGAAGAGATGTAGCCAAGTGCAATTATTTATGTCTAAGACTTTCAACTTGATATCCAAGGAGCATTTACTCTATAAAAAATGGAATATGCATCACTACATTCTGGTAGTAAAGAGTTATTTTGTGGGCACCAGCAGAAGACGATAGTAACATCTCAGATAATAACGCTTTTTCAAAGGCAGCACATTTTCTGTATCTGTGTACATTTGCAAGGAAATAGACCAGTGAATGGACTTCAACTCATTGCGCTTCTGTAGCATGGTTAAAGCAATCGCAATCAGCAGTTAGAGAATATGCATTTATCAAGAAAGAAGGTTAAGCTCTTATGATGACTGAACCATGTATCATCTAATATGTGTAAATTGTGCAATCAGCAGTTAGAGAATATGCATTTATCAAGAAAGAAGGTTAAGCTCTTATGATGACTGAACCAAGTATCATCTAATATGTGTAAATTGTGTCTGGAACGTTAAAAATAAGTGTTTTCAAGTAAATTAGGATACATTTGGCAACCACTAACAATGGCACCAAAAAGGCCCAGAATTAAATGTCATGAGTTAAGATATAAAATGATTAATCATTAAATAAAAAGGGATACCTTCAAATCAAATCTTGAGTTTTTCTCTGTAACTATCTCTATTTAAGAAGGCAAGATGCTCAGATCATCTTCCTTTGGCTTAAGAGAATTTTGTTTAACTTTCTCCAAGTCCACCCTGAAGAAGAAATCAATGGAGATAATTGAAGGAAGAAGAGAGAGTTTTGTCTTGGAGAAGAAGCAGAAGAGCATTGTATATTTCTTTCTTAGTCTTCAATTTGTACAAGTATGAGTATATGTATGTACAAGTGAGGATGAGCCTCATTGTATCACTATGTACCCTTTTACAGGTGATGCCAATACTTAATAATTAACTAACTAATTAATTGTGTAACTAACTCTAACTAATCACTCTAATTAATCTCAATACGCCCCCTCAAGCTGGATGTACCGAATATATTCAATACTCCAAGCTTGCTCATCAAGAACTCGTGTTGAGTTCTTCCTAAAGCCTTAGTGAGCAAATATGTCTGCTGATCTTTATTGTTGACATACAAAGTCTTGATAAGCCCCTTCTGAATCTTCTCTCGGATGAAGTGGCAATCTATCTCGATGTGCTTAGTCCTCTCATGAAACACTAGATTAGCTGTGATTTGCAAGGCTAATTTACTATCACAATAGATGAGAGTTGGCTCTTTCAGCTGTACACCCAATTCCTTGAACAAATTTGTCGCCCATACTACTTCAGCTGTCAAAGTGGTCAGGCTTCTGTACTCTGCCTCTGCAGAACTTCTAGACACAGTATGCTGCTTCTTTGATTTCCAGGAAATAGGCGATTCTCCAAACTTTAGAACAAAACCACTAACTGATCTCCTTGTGCTTTGGCATGCAGCCAAGTCAGCATCACAATATCCTTGTAACTGAAAGCTCTGGTTAGAGTTCATGAGCAACCCTTTTCCAGGTTCCAATTTTACATACCTAGCCACTCTTAGTGCAGCTTGCCAATGCGCAGCGTTGGGCTTCTGCATAAATTGACTCAATAATTGTACTGAAAAGGCTATGTTTGGCCTTGTGTTGGTGAGATACAGCAACTTTCCAACCAATCTTTGATATCTAGAAATGTCTTCATATGGTGTGTCTGGCTCAAACTCCATGCTAGTCAGCTTCTGATTATATTCGAGAGGTGTAGTGTTGGGCTTGGCAGTCCCCAAACCTACCTCAGCTATTAATTCAAGTGCATACTTTCTCTGATTCATCACAATACCATCCTTGGACCTCATGAATTCAATCCCCAGAAAGTATTTCAGCTCACCCAAGTCCTTGATCTTGAAATGGCTGTGCAATGTATGTTTAGTTTCCTCTATCAATACTACATCATTCCCTGTAATTAGCAAATCATCAACATACACCAGGATTATCACTAGAGCACCACTTCTCCTCTTTGTGAATAAAGAATAATCCAGATGACTTTGAGTATACCCTGAACTCAGCAGTGCCTCAGTCAACTTGGCATTCCACTGTCTTGAGGCTTGTTTAAGGCCATACAAAGACTTCACCAGCTTGCACACAAGGTTTTTACTTTTCTCACCACTGTAAAATGCTTTGGGCAGCTTTATATATACCTTTTCAAGTAGGTCCCCTTGTAGGAATGTACTGAATACATCCATTTGAAAGATATTCCAATATTGTGCAGCAGCTAGTGCCACAATTGATCTTACTATTGTCATCTTCACTACTAGAGAAAATGTCTCCTGATAGTCAACCCATGCAGTTTGGCTATATCCTTTTGCCACCAATCTGACCTTGAATCTATCTATCTGTCCATCAGCTTTGTACTTGATCTTAAACACCCATTTACAGCCTATAATGTTCTTCCCTTCAGGCAGTCTGACTATCTCCCAGGTTCCATTTTCTTCCAATGCCTGCACCTCTTGCTGCATAGCTTGTACCCATCTCTTGTCTTTGATTGCTTCTTCAAATGTCTTTGGATCAACATCTATGGAGAACTCAGACAAATAGGCCTTGTACTTAGAGGATACATTGTTATAAGAGACATAGTTACTCTGAGAATAGCAATGTGACTTAGATGTTTAGGTCACATAATCTCTTATCCAGATAGGAGGATGAGGGGTTCTAGTAGACTTCCTAGCTATAACATTTTCATTTCTCACAGGCAGTATGTTTGATGTAACAAAAGGTCCTTCATTAAAACTTTCACTGGGGCTTACTTCTGGTTCTGGTGCATCCTTATTCATGGTCATGGGAACAACCTCTTAAGATGTATCACCTCCACTGAAAGGCACAGGAATAGGAAGATTCCTGTGCAATTGATATCCTCTAGATTCATCGACCTTGTCAAATCTCTCCTTCAGATCAACCCAAACCATGGATACATCTGTGGCATACACTATGCTGCTAAGGAGCTCCTTAGACACGAGATAGGAAAATCATCTGATATGGTAATAGGCTCAACAGGAAATAATGGCTTGTCTTTGTTGAGCATCTGTCTGAATGGAAAGACACTTTCCTTGAATACAACATCCCTACTTACAACAAGCTTCTTCTGAGATAAGCTATAGAGCGAGTACCCCTTCTAAGTGGATGAGTATCCCATCAATACATATGCTTCAGCCCTGGGGGAAAACTTGTCCTGTCTGACTATTTTAGTTACATAACACAAGCAGCCTATGATTCTCAAGTGATCAATCTTTGCTTTATGTCCATGAAATTGTTCATAAGGAGATTTACCCTTCAGAACTGATGTAGGAAGTCTGTTTATCAGATACACAACAAATAGCACACACTCACCCCAAAATCTAATAGGAATGTTTCCTTGAAATCTGACTGCCCTGGTCACTTCAAGTATATGTCTATGTTTTCTCTCAACTATTCCATTCTGTTGTGGAGTATATGGACAGCTACTCTCATACACAATGCCCAAAGAATTCAAAAGATTATAACATTCATTGTTAAAGAATTCAGTCTCATTATCAGTACTAATGCAATAAAAGACTTCAGTACTGAAAATACATCACTCTTCAGCCTTAACAAATACAACCAACACATTCTTGAATGATCATAAAAAATAGTTAAGAAAAACTTGAAGCCATTATGAGTAGCAACTCTATAAGGTCCCCACACATCCAAATATATCAAATAAAAAATAGCTAGTGTTCTAGATATGCTCAAATAAAATAGTAACCTAGTCTGTTTGGCAAGTGGACAGACAGAACACTTATTACATGCATCAATATTGTTGGAACTTTTATGTATGAACAACTGTTGTAACACCTTCACATAAGGGTGACCTAGTCTATTGTGCCATAGTAGCTTATCTGCATTGGAGCTTTGGGTCATCAACACTATATGTTTCCTTTGGCTTTCTTCATTCTGCAGCCCAACAGGAAGGTAGTACAGCCCATCAACCTCCTTACCAATCCCCTTTACCTTTCCATTGGAGAGGTCCTGAAGTACAAAGAACTCAGGAAAGAAGTTAACTGAACAATTCAATTATCTTGTTAACTTGGATACTGAAAGTAAATTGTGCTTGAATGCAGGTATCACCAATACATTATCTAACATCTTTCCATCAACTGTGCTATAACAACCAGTGTGTGAAACCTGTGCAGCCTCACCATTACGTAAATGCACTCTTTTATCTTCACAGCTAGATGCATGACAAAGCATATCCAACTTGTACGTCATATGAAATATAGCACTTGAGTCAGCTATCCAATTTCCTTTCCTGTGACCTGTCCTAGCCTGTATGCTACCATTATTCACAGATAAGGCATTAGACATGGTGGTCATACCTGCCACGTTGGCCAAGCTGTCCAGTGTCTTGCTTGAGCTTGTACCTGCCTCATCTCTTTCCAACATATGTAGAATTCTACTATATTGGCTTGGAGTAAAGGTTGGCTGTGTAACCAAGATAGAACCAGATTCATTAGTCTTTCCATTCACCATGGGCGCAACAGGAGCAAACTCATCAACGATCTCCACTTCAAGCTTGGTTGCTGTGATATAGTTTGCAGCATTTTGTTGTCAGTTATTCGGCATCTGATTTGCTGGCACTCCTAGCTTCTTCTTGAATTTTCAATTAGGAGGATATCCATGTAATTTATAACACTCCTCTTTCATGTGACCCTGAATTTTACAGTAGTCACAGAACTTCCTGGACAGAAACCTCTTAGAGACATTACCTTTCCCTGCATACAATATCATCTGTTCTAGCATATTGGTTCCCATATGTGAACCAACAGTCATCCTTTGGCTCTCATCAGCCATAGTCATCGCATATGCCTTACTCACACTTGGTAAGGGGGTTAACATGAGAATTTAGCTATAGGCATGGGCATATACTTCATTCAAACCCATCAGAAATGCAAACAACCTCAAACATGTTAAATGATCAATGTAGATTCTAGATTTATCACAATTGCATGCAGGTGGGGGAACTAATGCATCAAATTCATCTCAAAACAATCTCAATTTGATGAAATAGGTAGACACCGACAGATTATATTGACTAAGTGTGCAAATTTCCCTGTGCAATTGATATCCTCTAGATCCATCGACCTTGTCAAATCTCTCCTTCAGATCAGCCCAAACTATGGATGCATCTGTGGCATACACTATGTTGCTAAGGAGCTCCTTAGACATGGTATTCATGATCCATGCAAGCGTAAATACATTGCATTTCTCCCGCTGTTCTTCCATTTCATCCTTGTAATCATTCTTCTTGCAACTTCCAAGCACAAACCCCAGCTTGCTCTTGGTTCGGAGGTTGATTAATATGGATCTGCTCCACAAAGATTAGTTCTCTATACCTGTAAGTTACACCGCAGTGAGGATACTGCCAGGAGTGTTGAAGCTGTAGAGATGAAGAGGATGGTTCCGTCTTTTTTCTATTTGCTTAAAAGTCTCCATTAAATCCATGAACTTCACATTGGCATTCGATCTAGAATTGGCCATGACTTCCGGCTAATTACTTCTCGAGTGTAGTGTGAGTTTGTGAATCGAGTGAATTAGGCCTCAATTCTAGGCTTTGATACCAGTAACTAACTCTAACTAACAACTCTAACTAATCAGCTAATTAATCTCAATACACCTTAATGTATCTCTTCCTTTGTAGCTACGTTGAAGAGTTGTCAAGTATATCCTTCCTCAAGATGAAAGTAAGTTCTCATTCTCTTATATTATTCTCTTATATTGTTTAGATGGTGACCTTAGTCTGATATGCTGATAATAGATTTTTATTTGGATACAAAGTTAGATTAGTGAAAATCAAAGTAGTTATAAGTCGAATCCAGTTGCAGTCACTCGTAAGTTTTCTTGATCAATTTGTGCAGCGGAATACAAGATACATCTTATTTGTTTTACTCAAATATTTTCAACTTCAATTTAATACATCATATGTTGCATCAATCATGCAACGAAGAATGTCGATGTTTGTATGTATCTAGAAGATTTTTTTATTAACACAAAATTACTATTATGCCCTTGGTCGTTCCAAGTTGGCTCTTCTATATAGTTAAAATAAAATATAGTTCAAAATCTGAAAAACTAGCATATACATACGAACTAGTTCACGAAGATTCAACATCTACTATATATACACAAAAAGATATTCTATCTCATAAATTTATAGTTCACGTTTTAAAAATGTGATATTTATAACTCAAAGATATTTTTAATATCGTGCGATATTTATTCACTTTAAACGTAGTTTGCACCAATTTTTCAACAATAAGGCTAAGCATGTTACGTAATTATAAAGGCTAAGTGTCACTCTCTGAGCCTACACCCTGGCCGTGGCCGACACTTGGAAAATTTATGGTCCCAAGCGAACCATTTGGCCTAGCTACTTACTCAGCGAAAAACTTAAACAATAGGGGAAAACTATAAAAGTAACAGGCTAACTCATGAGTGGTCTGCATAAATTGGATGTGAAAGTGCATAAGTAATACTGAATAAACTGGAACTAGAATACTGACGCATAATCTATGAAACTTCTACTAAGGTTGTCTGAAAAGACTACTGGGATAGGCCCCAAGTAGCCAGAACTAAAAATAAATGTTGTAAGAAAACATAAATAACTCCAAAGCTCGGGCTGAGAAGAGGCCTCACCAAAAGACTGAAAGTCGTCAGGTTCTCAACGAAGCGACTGTTGAGGAACTTTATCACCTGCGTTTGCATCATAAAACGATGCAGGTCGTAAGGACGCCAGTACATGGAATGTACGGTATGTAAGATGGTCAATACAGTAACTCAGAATAGCATAACATTTCTTAAAAGACATAAACATATCTCATAATGAAGTAACAATGATAATAAATACTTGGTATGCTGAAATTAACATGCTGAAACTTGTAAGTAAAATATATCTCTTAATTTGGGAAGTTTCTCTAACCGACAACCACCACTTGAGCTTCGTGGTGATACAACATCTTGCCCACGCTGTCAGAGTTGTCCCGTACTTTGCCAGGGTAGGGGACAAAGAACTAGAGGAGTGGATCAATCCCAAAACTGGTTCATCTCAATGGCTAATGAGGAATGTACTGTGGTACAATCCTATCCTATGCTGGTTACATAGTTTATGAGTTTGAGTAATTATTTCTACATAGTTTATGAGTTTGAGTAATTATTTCTACTCTTACCCATATCGATGCTCAATACTACTCCCAAAAATGATCTTTATATAGCTCATACTTAAGGATTTTGAATTCTTGAAATTTGCTTTCTCGGGGACTTAGCCCAACTTACTACTTAGCTTTCTTATCTGGGTTCTTTAACTTGACTAAAAACTAATATCAACTCAAGTGATTCAAAACATGCTAAGTTACTTAGCTAATATGCAAGAACCAATTCTTAAAATGAACTTCTTGAGCTTAGCTTAAAAGGTACTCGTACTAGTCTTTCTTTTTTTGAAATAGTAACAAGCTTTTCAAGAAACCTCAACAACAATGAATCATAACATTCATTAAGAATAACAATACTTTAATTGAGTAATATAGAAAATCAAGAATCATAATATTCATCAAGAATATATATGTACCATGGGAATTAACATACTTCACAAAATTACAGGAATTTAACTTCAACTAGTACTTGAAAGTTTATGGGTGAAAACAAACTTCCATCTTTAAAGATATTCTTCAAAAATAATAGTTTTAGGGTGGTCTTACATACGTGGAAAGAACTCTTGGAGAATTTAAGAAATTTTCTTGAAGGCCCTAACTGTTCTTGATTTTACGCTTGATTTTTCTTGGGAGGGTTTTCTTGTTTTGAATGAATGAATGAATAAAATAAGCATTTTTGGACTTAAATTCATCTTAAGTTGACTAGTTTAGGATTATGGGGTGTGGCAAAGGTCGAAACTCTCCCTTCCCATTAAACGAAGAAAAATGGGTTCATTTTGCACTAGTGCGCGACATTAGGATACATTTTCGCAAATTTTCCATTTTCGTCGAATTTCAAAAAAAATCAAAGTGTGGTTCCACATTCCTAGCGCATCGCGAAAGGGGAGCGGGAACCTCACTGTTTTGTATTTTCTTGAAAAAAAATAATTTGACTCTGTCACGTTAAAATCGAGTCGACTCAGTTTTTCGCACTGATCGCAAATCTGGTCTTGGATTTGCAAATGGAGCATGGGAAGATGCATTACGCGTAAGGTCAATTCTACGGGCAGTCGACTCAGTTTTTCGCACTGATAGAAAATCTGGTCTCAGATTTACAAACAAAGCATGGAAAAACGTATTACGCGCAAGATCAATTCTAGGGGTATTTTGGTCTTTTCACGGGGGTGTCACACTAAGCATATTATGTAGTTATAAATGTGAGGAAGGAAGCTCGATTTTGACTCATGCTTCTAATGGAATTAGAAAAAAACAATAAATAAATTATTGATATATTATCACCAGATCAGATGAAATTAACTACGTATAATTTTATATTATCTATATAATTACGACATAAAATGATGACATGACACCTTTTATGAGCAAGGAACGCTATACTTATCAAATTTCTCAATTTTTTTAAATTTTATATCTCGTTTCAATTCAAAAAATTAAGATTTTGTTAGAATCACATACCAAACTAAAATATAACTTGTAATTATAGCTATCGATACGAGATGGCCTACCCCATCCGGGTTAGTTCATATACTCTTTGGAATTTGACAGGTCAAGTCGAGCTGACCTATTTTTTTGTGGGCTGAAAAATAGCTAGCTCAGCCTATCAATACGTGGACTGCGAGCCTTGCCACGTCGGGCCACATTTTTAGAAGTATATTTTTTTAATAAAATTTTAAATTAAATTATAATTTAAAAAAATATTAAAATAAATAGCAACAAGACAATATTACATGGTATTAGTGTTATTATTACATATTATAAAAATATAATTTGTATCTAAATTTTAATATTTAAAATTTTTAAATGAACATTGAGTTTGGACTCTTATTATTTTTAATATTGTGTTTTATTTTTATTTTAAATTATTTTTAATTCGGCCCGCGGGCCAACCCCAACTCATATTGCAAAAGCCCCACAAATTAGCAGTCTTATTCAGGTCGGACTAAAAAACTCATTTTTTAAATGAGCTCCAAAAATCTTAGCCCAGCGCTGCTAAATCATGGATTAGGTCAGGCTGGACCAACGCGCCTAGTCCATATTGACAACTCTACTTGTAATCAGTTATGATCATCATCATATACCAAGTATACCCCTACGGTTTGGATAGAAATCGATCCAAATCGAAGAACCGAATCAAACCGATTAAATAAGTCGATTTTGTTTTGGTTTTGGTTTTGGTTTGGTTTTAGTTTTTTAAAAATTGATAGTATTTGATTTAGGTTTAGATTAGTTCGAAAAAGGTATAGGGTGTCCCTATCGGGCACTGGTCAGGGCCCTAGGTGGGTCTTGACACAAGTGACTATTGAGTTGCTTGGCTTGAAGGTTCAAGCCTGACATCTTAAATCCAACGTTCTGAGCTTGAACCTCAACAACATCAATATTTTTATGTCATTTCTATTAACTATTATTTAATTATTTCTTTATCAACTTCAAATGAAATTACAATAACATGTCTACTTAATTTTGTGGTGGCTATTACAGTGTCTACTTAAATTTACTATGTCATTTTTATTAATTATTATTTAAATTATTGTTTAGAGCTGAGCATCAGCTGCAGCTACTTGAAGCAGTCAGGTGACTACAACATGTCTGCTTAGTATTACGGTGGCTATTAAAGTGTCTGTTTAATTTTACTGTATCATTTCTATTAATTATTGTTGATTATTTCTTCATCTTCTTCAACTATGAAATTACAATAATGTGTCTACTTAATTTTTCGATGGCTATTAAAATATCCACCTAGTTTTATTATGTTATTTCTATTAATTATTATTACTAAGAAAGAAAAATAACATGTATTGGACTCGTGAAACGCATAGTGGTTATAAATGTGAGGAAGGAAGCATGATTTTGACTCTTGCTTCTAATGGAATTAGAAAAAAAAACAATAAATAAATTACTGATATATTATAACCAGATAACATGAAATTAACTACGTATAATTTTATATTATCTATATAATTTAGGACATTAAAATGATGACATGACACCTTTTATGAGCAAGGAACGTTATAGTTATCAAATTTCTCAGTTTTATTTTTATTTTTCTCTTTCGTTTTAATTCAAAAAATTAAGATTTTGTTAGGATCACATACCAAACTAACATACAACTTGTAATTAGAGTTGTTGATACGGCTTGGCCCACTACATCTGAGTTAGTTCATACAGACGTTGGAATTTGACGGACTAGGTTGGGATGATCCATTTTTTGTATGGGCTAGAAAACAACTAGCTTAGTCCTCAGTACGTGGACTGCGAGTCTTGCAGCGTCGGCGCACACTTTTAGAAGTATATTTTTTTAATAAATTTTTAAATTAAATTATAATTTAAAAATATTAAAATAAATAGCAGCAGGACAACATTACATGATATTGGTATTATTATTACATATTATAAAAATATAATTTGTATCAAAATTTTAATATTTAAATTTTAAAATGAACATTGAGTTTGGACTCTTATTATTTTTAATTTTCTATTGTATTTTTATTTTTAATTATTTTTAATTTGGCTCACGGGTCGACCCAACCCATATTGCCAAAGTCTCACAAATCAGAAGGTTTATTCAGGTCGGGCTAAAATGCCCATTTTCTAAATAGATTCCAAATCAGCCCTGCTAAATCACGAATTAGGTCAGACCACCACAACGGGCCTAATCCATATTGATGGCTCTACTTACAACCAGTTATGATCACATACCAAGTAGTAAAACAAAATAAAAAGGAAATTTAGGAAAATATATTAAAAGATATCAACAAGGACATAGTAACTAGAAATGGAAGAGTTATTTTGGGAAATGAAATAATTTATAAAAATAATGAATAAATTGGTGGGATATATTTAATTTATTTTCCAATTTCGTAAGCACTAAATAATTCTTATATAAAAAAGGAAAAATTGTATGAAAATATAGACTAGGAAAAAACTTGATTAATTAACCATTGATTTGTGTCAGTAAACAAAATTAAGTAGTTTTAATTGCTATATATTACAGAGAATTTCATAAATATTTCTCACTATCTTTTATTTTTTTTAGCACTAAATCATATCTATCATGGCCACCACAAAATTCTCCTTTCAATCAGTTTTACTACTTTGCTTTGTTCTGTTTTCTTCGCTGGCTATTCCTCAATGTATGTTCTCATATTCATTCTTTTTTATCTTTATTATATTATTTTTATGGGTATTGACTAATAAAAAATTGAGATTCTTGGAAAATTTAAATTTTGGACAAAAAATTTCAATTGAAATCAAAAACAAAGGATTTGTGTTTTAGATCGAGCTTGTCGTACCGAATTTGTCTAGTGCGAGTTACCTCTTCTATGTGGTTTGCGAGCTATTACATAGGAGTGTGGATTTACCATGCTCAAAAGATAGCGCCTGCGTGTTTTCCTTCTAATAATAAATAAATAAATAAATAAACTTCATAGTATCACCAACCAGGAAAGCTTCCATATTTTGGAACAAGCAGAGAACGGGAAATATTTGGGTTCCAATGGGCTATAATTTTGTTCATTGAGGTTTGTTCCATTAGGAAAATATTTATCTTAAAAAAGAATATGATTCTTTTAGAGCTCTATTGTGAGATGTATTGGGGGTAAATGTCTGTCAAGGACTCCAAAAGTAGGTCCAGGAACAAGCAATTGTGCCTCAATGTAGTGGTAATGGAATTTATTCTACTGCTTGCTTTGCAGGCGTATTAAGTTTCTTACTTACTGTAAAATACTGTTGCTGGCCATCATTTTGCTCTTGTATGATGGACAATGTCTAGTTGGTTTTGCACCCTGAGTTTGTCACCTATTTTGTCGTCTTGTTGAGTGTTTGTCAGTGATAATTCATATGCTAAACGGAGTATATGCAGAAGCCATTGTATGGTTCTTGATCTACTTACCATTTCAATGTCTTTTAGGCTTTGGCATCTCTGATCTCTTTAATCGTTGCGAAGTCCCCATGCAGCATTTCAAGATTTAGAGCTATTTGGATCGACTTTCAAGTCAAAATAACTTTTAAGCACTTCTGAAGTGTTTGGGTAAATTAAAAAGTGCTTATAAGCATTTGTTTTAAGTAAAATGATAAAAATAAGTAAAAAAATCATAAGTTAGAATTTTTTACTTATGGCTTTTGTCTTATAAGTCAAAAACC
>DF357447.1:113687-166169 GCA_000787875.1 Solanum virginianum | reverse complement strand
CACAACACTGCAGCTGATTTATTCAATTTAATCCTACTTTTAAGTTGTATTTTGAGATACAACTAATCTCTAGCTTTTGAGGCACTACTTTCAACAACTTTCTTTTCCTCCTCTCTTTTTCTTTGTGCTACTGTAGACTAGAATCATGAATTCTCCCTCTTTACCTGCCAACTTCGGAAAAATGGTTTAATGAATCCAGATAAATCAAAAGAGAAAAGAAGGGGAGGGGTTCACTGAATAGGAAGTATTACTCATACAAATGTTAGGTGATTGATTGTAAGTCTATATTGAGAAGAAAATGGGTTGAAAAGCAGGTCGTGGAGTTGCTGGTACTTCTTTTCTTATACGTATCGATTGTTCAAAATTAGAAAGGAAAAAGATTTACAAAATTTGGGCTCAATTGTCTTCTTCGTTGTTCATGTGAGCATATTGTAATAAGTTCTGAATGTTGTAATTTATATTGTATTAGCCTCCAGGTTCTGCAACAATCACATCACCTTGACACCCAAGTCTTATGCCAATGGTAATATTCAAGCACTTTTTATCTTCAAAAGGAGAGGTGCATTGATTGCTAAGGCCGCTACAGATGTTGATGGTGTCGGTTCTGATAATCCTGAGCCTTCACCAGAAAAAAGTGAGGAAAATGTGCCTGTTGAAAATCTTCCCTTGGAGTCTAAGCTTCAACAGAAGCTTGAACAGAAGATGAAAATGAAGTTGGCAAAGAAGATTAGACTACGGAGGAAGAGACTCGTTAGGAAGCGCCACCTAAGGAAAAAAGGGCGATGGCCACCTTCAAAGATGAAGAAGAACAAGAATGTCTAGGCTTAACCTGAAATGCCTTGCAAATGTATCTGTTTTTTCTGAGTCTTTATAACATCAAATTACTGTATTCTTTGAGATAATTTTCTTCAATCTGTACCTGATGCTTTATGAAATTAATTAGATTCTTTCCCGATTTGTTTCTTGTCTTTTGATGAAATTTGTTCATTGTTGAACTATTTTTGATGTTGATTCACAAAGTTCCACTTTACAGTCATTCTTCATTTGCTCATTTGGAGTTCCCTTTTGCTGCCCTTAGCCTTCTGCTCTGTTTCGATGGAGGTCCTAGCAGAAAGATGGCTTCAGCCTAATGTTCTCCTCTCCCTTCTGTTCCTAAGTTTATGATGTTTTAACTCGTTGAAAAGTTGTACGTATAAAATGAGTTCACTCTTTTCTGGGGTTATCCTTAAGGGGACAAAAGAAGTCGAATTTTCTTGCTGTCTGTGTAATGTGTTATCGAGTCTCCAACAGACTTAGTGACTATAGAGTATAGACATCAGGATACCTGTTGGACACATTGGTCGCTCTGGAAATTGGTACCAACTGTCCCAAAAACTTTGATCTAGTGGTAAGAGTACAGTGCGGGATGGATGAGTGAATGCATCATACTGTCTTCTGGTTCTGGATGCATATTGGCATATTGCAATATGCAGGATAAATGTTAAAAGTTCCAAGTCCACTTTCAATTATGGGCTGACAGTGGTGCTATATAAGCCAACTTTAGTCCAGGCCTATATAAAATGCCCATATGTGAAAATAATTAGAGAGAACTCAGAGAAGAGGCCAAAGTGGAATCTGTCGTAGTAGTAAATTTGGATAATGACTGATGAGGACAATAAAAAGTAGCAACTCCACTCACTACTTCAATGCATTTTTATCAAATCAAAGTCCACAATAAATGCCTTTATCCAGTTTGTGGTTGACAAAAATTGCTTGCAAGTGGCCACAGATCAGCCACACCAGAAGCAGGATTGGGTATATCGCTTTGAAACTTTCTGGGGAACTTTGGAACATGATGTTCACATAACATATTCTTTTTGGTGATCACTCAAGGTTTTAGGTATGAAACTCGCAAAATAGTGATAGTCTATAAGAGTTTTCACCTGTGTTCATGCATAGAACTTAAAACTCTGTTGCCAATACTAGGCTGAACTAAGAAACTAAACTAAGCAAATATACAAAGGGTACCAGGAGTAATGGCAAGAAGACGGTGAGGGAGAGATGATCATTAAATATGGCTAATATTACATACATTTTGCCAAAAGACAAGCAGACCATGAACAAAAAGTTACATTTTCAGTATAGTCTCAGCTCTCTGACAGACAACTAGTCAGACTAGAGTGTCACCCCTAAGAATATTGAATTTGCAGAGCGGGCAGGTTGCGTTGATCCTTAGCCATTTGCTAATGCATCCATTGTGAAAGTGATGATTGCAGGGAAGAACACACAGCTCTGCGCCATCTACATATTTGTAGAGGCAGATGCAGCACTCCTGTGTTAGCCAAAAAACAATATTCACACGAAAAGTTAGCCTCAATGGTAAAAAAGATGATATAGAGGATTACAGTTTGATATACGAAGACAACTATCCTTGTGCAAGTTTATATTGCCAGTTGCAAGTCTGAATAAAGCAAGAGATAGTAGGTTAGACAACCATGATACAGAAAGACAGATGATATTAGTAGCAAAAATTTTGGGTTTTCTTTTGGAAGCATGATGAGAAATTGGTATAAGGTTCAAGAAAGAACAATGTATCATCTTACTTTGTTTCAAAGATATGACTCGGAATACTCAGCACACCAACAACAATATACCCCAAGGAATCCCACAAGTGGGGTCTGAGGAGGGTAAAATGTACGCAGACCTTACCATTACCTCATAGAGATAGAGAGGTTGTTTCCAGAAGACCCTCGTCTGAAAAATATCAAGCCCCAAAAGCAGAAGAAACTAGATATTAAAAAGAGAACTGACTAAAATGGAAAACAGATGACAATATAAAAATACAATAAAAGTAATCTAACTAATAAAATAAGGACTTTCAAACACAATGGTTTGTGATCCAAAACCACACCAGCATTTCTAACTAATCCTACAACATTCTTTCACTTAGGGTGTGTTTGCCATATTTGGTTGGTCAAAATATTTTGGACCATTTTTTCTAGGAAAATAAGTTCCTAAAAAGTTGAGTAGGATAACTTCTCTAATGGAATTAGGGAAAACAAGTTTCATTAGTGACGCTCCAAGTTTATTGCCTCATCACCTCCCACCCAACATCACCAACCCCACTACTGCCGCCCAGAACCCCCACTCCCCACGTCATCTCACCTCCATAGAGATTTGCTAGATTATATATAAATGCTCTTGGGATAATATTTTTTGCTTACTTGCCAAAATCATAAAATAAGTAAACTTTCAAAGAAAACCTTTTCTAGAAAACTGTTTCATGGAAAAAAATTCCTTCTTAACAAACACGCCCTTAGTTTTCCATTTTCTTTTACCAGATAAGTGAGACTCGGATCCGCTTTATAGCTTTTGATCAAAGCCCATTAAATAATAACTTAAATATGCTTAATTTATTTTTTTGTCCAAAAAAAATACCAGTCCTCCTACAAGAGTGGTGAACAGCAGAGCAAATCCCACTAGCGTGCAGAAAGTACATATGAGCTGTAAAACAGATCCAACCAAAGCAACAGATATGGAGGGGCGTCGGTTATTTTAAATTTTATCCCAATTAAGAAAAGACACTATTTCCATATGTGTACTTAGTGAAATTATGATGATATAAACTATTTTGGAAGATTCAAAAACTCAGATGGAGCCTAAGATGCCGTCATGAAAGGTCCCAAATTACATGACTTAAGAAACAGGCTGTCCTCATACGCAAGACCTCAAAGATAAACACAATACCAACCTTTTGGCGTCATACTAAACTACCAACACCATGACATTTCTTTGGCCAGTGGCGTAACCGCCTTATGCTAACGGGTGTCAAATTGACACCCCCTTGTCGGAAAATTACACTATTTAGCTAAGTTAAAAAAAATCAGTTTTATGTAGAAATACCATATGTTGACTTCCGTTACGTTTTACGTGGTTCTATTTTTTGAATATTTTGACACCCCTTGGAAAAATTCCGGGCTTCATTACTATCTTTGGCACATATCACTCATAATGCTACAAGTAGTGTGCGCTTGCCAAGTCAAATTAACATTGCCAAAGAGTAAAACAAACAAGTCATATCATCATCGATACTCACTTAAGATATAAACAAAAGAAAAGAAAAAGGAATACAAGAGTGCACAAGAGAAGAAAAATAACAAACTAAGAGGAGGATAAGTGGGAAGACATTCTTACAGAATCATCTGGTTGAAGAGCAAGCTCAGGTACAGAGTCACTATGGTTGAGCTGTGATATTAAGTTATCTTCTCCAGTCGTCATATTCACAAGGTTCCCTGAAGTATTTAGTCGACCATATCTGTACTTGGGAAGAGTCTTGATATCACTTTCAGATGCTCCATCTCCAAGTTTCATGGCATATGCAACTGTTGCGATGAATGGAAAGAAACAACAGAATGCGAAGAAGACTACAAATCCCATCGCAATGCAAAAGATCATAAAGAACACATCAAATGCTAGGAAAACAACTGATAACCTGCAAAATTTAAGAATAGTTTTATTATAAGCTATCAAACATACACACATTCAATGTTACAAGAAAAGCAAATAAAACTTGTCTTGCACCAAACTGTTGAGAAATACATAAATGTATCTATGGAAAGTAAACATACACCGAATTACTAATCACCACTTAATTTCATCAGCTACATACATATAGGAACCTTACATTTACTCAAGCTCACACCTCATATATTTTCCCAACAATGACATACCCAGTGTAATCCCAAAGGTGGGGTTTGGGGACAGTAGGGTGTACGGATACCTTATCCCTACCTCAGGGAGGCAGAGAGCTGGCGGCTTTGTATATTTTCCCAATTCTCCTTTTTGCTTTGCGGGGAGATGGGAGAAAGGAGAAATCATGCTCACAGTAGCTGTTACAAAGTACCAAAGCTTCAAATTCTACAAGCATAGCTCATACCAGTAAAGACGAGGTGAATCTTGCAGAAGTGCCTGGCCACCCATCACAATCCAATAAAAGCCAAACACCCACCAGATTGACGAAATCACAGTATTGACTGATTCCAGCCTCTTCATAATGCTGCTATAAGATAACACGATGCAAAGTTAAATTCATAACCTTTGTCATTTAAGAGCGATAACATCAACACACTCACATTAGTAAAGTTCAATCAAAATATTCTTCGCTTTAGTCGAGTTTCAGTACTAAAACAAAGAACAATACCTGTATAAATGGACTGAAAAGGAACTAGGAAGTGACATAGCATTGAAATTGAACCATAAGTAATTTTGAGTAAGAAAGAAACAGAGCAGAAACAATGTGGTTGGTGCAAACGGTATATGATAGAACATAAGCTTGGGTGTATTGATATGTCATTTGAACAACCAGGGCAGAAAGATTCATATGATGAGTAACACTCCCTGATGCGGTCCAGCACGACATATCAACTCTATGAAAACTATTAATTCCTAAGATGTTCAAGACCTGGCCAATTTAAACAAGTCTGCGAAGGAGGTTGATGCCTACTTGAACAAACAACTCAAGCACAAGAAGAAACAAAGACTAAAATTAATCAAGATGCTAATACAAGGGCAATAGTGCAGTCATGTGATTGGATCAACTTATGCAGCAAGAATATCAAAGGATCAGGGGAGTGGGGAGAGGGGAGGTGAAGCCACAAAAATAGGAATATTGCGATAAACTTTTACACTTTTTGAGTAAAAAATGTTATGTCTTCCTCATCTTGTTAAAGGCATATTCTGCAGCTGTCCCCATTATCATCCTTTGGTAAGTCAGTAAATTAAGAATACTATGAGTCTATGACAACCATGTTATAGGACAAAGATTGAATGAAATCAGAAACCAAAGAGGGAAAAAGGCATATACAATAATATAATACTAGTCAAACTAGGTAGATGGATTTCTAAGGATTCCATCAATTATGAACTATCCACCCTACTCCCACCCATCCCTGTCCTAACCCCATGGAGAAACCAAAAACTTACTGCAAATAGAAAAAAAAATTTATAACACAAACCAAAGGATGGCAGCAAACAATAAAAATGCTCATGTTCCTAGGTAAAGAGTATGATGCAACAAATTAACTACAAAAAAGAGTTTATGGCCAAAAACACAAGTAAAGGTATCCGATTTTTCGAGTTTCATAACTGAACTACGAGTTTTCCATCTGAACTATCACCAACTATTTATCAAAACACACCTCAATTATCCGTCATTTCCTTTCCAACCTGAAAATCACCATCGTTCAGGTAAGAAAAGCCTAATAATTGATACTAGAGGTGTGCTTTGATAAATAGCTGGTGATAGTTCAGGTATAAAACTCGAAAAAACATAATACATTAGGAGTGTTTATGACCTTCAAACTTATAAGAAAAACACTTCCCTGATCAGAAAGCTGCATAAACCATCCAGTCAGCATAAATTAAGCAAAAATTAATGACAATACTAACTACCAAACCCTAAAGCTCAGAAAAATTGAAGTGGAGTTTACCTGCTGTGAGACAATGAAAAAGAAGAACCCCCATCAAAATTCACATCATCAAAATCATCAAAATTCCTCCGTTGAAACTCTACCCAAATAAAACCCACATGCAAGAGGCACTGAAGTGCATAGCCACCAATCCAAAGCCTCAATGGAGTAGAAGGATGTTCTCCAATAGTAGTCAATAGCACAAAACAAGAAACCACAACAAATGCCAAATTCCATATCACATCAAGAAACACAATGGGTCTTGAATACCCATAATCACTATAAACCACATCATCATAATCCTCAAAACTTTGATGTTGAAAATTGAAACAAGAGGCTAATCTTGTTAAAGAGAAAGAAAAAGGGGTACTTAAACCTCTAAAGTACCTTGGTTCAAACCCACCATTTCTACTAACTAAATTTCTTTGCAATTCTTGGTCCATTTTGCATAAAGTTTCAATCTTTTTGCTTGTTCAAGTGTTTTTATGAAGTTTTTTTTTGGTGGGGGTGGGTACTTTTGAGGGGGGGCGGGGTGTGAGTGATGACTAGTACTTTTTTGGCTTTTTTTGGTGAGAAATGGTGAAATTCTATATATATTGGGGTTTGGAGAAAACCAGCAGATTCAGCAGAAATTCTGGTAATCTTTGGTAAGTGCCATTGCCACTCCTGTGAGTGGGGGGTCCAATTTTGTCATCTGCATAAATTATGAAGTATAAGAAAGGAAAGAAAAAAATTAAAAAATAATTACCTAAATAATCACTTAGACGAGGGTTTTTCGAAAATAGCATATTTATCTCTATAAGGTGATAGTAAAATTTACGTGTATTTTACTCTCCTCGAATCCCACTTATAGAATTTCACTGGATATGTTATTATTATTGTTTAATATATAGTATTCCCTCTGTTTATTTTTATTTGTCATTATTTCACTTATTAAGGTCAAATTATATGAATTTTGATTAATATTTTAATATTTTTTTTATCATATTAATATGAGAAAGATTACAACTTATAGTATTTTCGTATAGTTTTCAGTCATCTATACTTTATTTTAAATATTAAATTTAGCTATTTCAATTTAACTTTGAAATTTAGTCAAGTTAACATCGAAAAACGAAATGATGACAGTACTATAAAAAAATTTATTTTAATTTTTCCTCATCTTTTTCTAATTTGATATGAAATCTAAGACGTACACATAACTTTTAAATTTTATGGCGTCACATTAAAGATAAGTAAATATATGAGCTTTAAACTTATGATATTAAATATATTATATAAAAATTAAAATTAAAAAATTGTCAAAAAAAATATTTTTTAGAACATACTAAAAGGAAAAGTGAGGGAAAAAATTAGAACGAAGAGGGTAATTTTTATATAATATGAATATAATTAGTGTATGAAGTAGATATATATTGTTGCCCAAAAAAAAAATTAAGTTCAATTATGTGTGTAAAGATCAAAAAGGAAAAAAAAAACAGAAATTGAGTTGTATAATTTCCTACAATTGTTAGAAAATACATTAATTTTGGTCAATTTTTACTCATAAAGGCTCATGTGAAATTGTTTAAACATTTTCCAAAAGAAAAAAAGAACCAAAAATAGAAGTTGAGTTCCATAATTTGCTCCAACTTTTTGAAATATAATTAAGTTATTTTTTACTAGTAAACTTAAGTGAAAGTGTAAAATCATTAAAATTTTCTATTATTCAAAATATTGTTTTTTCTTATACCAAAATAATGATTTTTGAGTACAACTTGACCTTTGTTTTAAAGATGGTGAATTAGTGAAGATTATAATGATATTTCCTTAATTATCTCCATAAAATTCACTGAATTTGTACTAATTTTTTGGAAAAAAACACAAAATATATCTAATTTGAAATTATTTATGCTTAATAGATCCAATCTAAACTATTTACCCTTAATGAACCCATTACCCAAAGTATTTACCTTTCTACCCACATACCCTTTTTTATTTCGCGTGCTGATTTCATGTTGTTGTCATCATAAATACCATGAAAGATACACAGGCGGCATATATATACCATAGTGGTATCATATAGAATGAGCTTAGTCCTTTATGATACTTTGGCGGTATATTGATACCTAATTAGTATATAGAATTTTTTTTTAAGAAATAAATAATAAAAAAATTTATTGAACTCTAAATTAGTAGAAAATATACTCGTTATATACTCTGTCGGTATATTTATACCATATCGGTATCATATAAGATTGAGCTTAAACATTTGCGATACTCTGTTGGTATATGTATACCCTATTGTTATATCATACAATCAGGTGTTGATGTTAGCATGACGTCAGCGCGCGAATTTTAATATTATGGGACAAAATTTTAATAGTATAGGGGTACAAAATGTAAAAGGGTATATGAATGTAAATAGTTTGCTTTAAAGGGGTACAAACTTAATTTTCTCTAATTTGTTTAACATAATAAATTGTCTAGATTTAGGTTGAATTCCAATTTTAAATTTTTGTTAAGTTGTTTTATTTGTGGAGAGTATTTAGCTTTTTTTAAATTTTTGTTATGCAGATTTTCTAGAAATTATGTTTTTAAATTGTCTAATTAAAATCCTATTATAATTTTTCTATAATATGATAAGTGATTAAATTGGCGATTTATGTTTGATTTATTCATTTCATTTTATATCGTAAAATATCGAGTATAATAATTAAATTGATTGATTTTTTATATAAATTTGAACATAAAATATATTTAAAAATTATATCAAAAATATTATAAGTCACATTAATAACAAGTCAAAATATTTTTGAAAGAATGGCTACAAAACATTTTTGATATTGGAAATGTGTTATTTTTATACATGACATTGGAAATGTGTTGGCCTTTCTTATTGTTGAATTTAATTAATTTTTTATCATGTAATCATATTCATATTGCTGTTAATAATGGTATCAAAGTACTTTCATCAGATAATTAAGGTAATTATAAATTTATACTAATGAATTAGTTGTCACAATTAATGCATTCTTTTCTAATTTCAATAATACATTTAATTATCTTTCCTATCTGAGTCTCAATACTTTTTGAACAGATAATTAATGAATAATTTACACTGTATGGTTGTAGTGATTATTCCTCCGTTTCCTTTTATTTGTCGTCTTTACTATAAATATATATTTCTTAATATATATTATTTCATAATATCAATGCATAAATTACACTCTTCTTCCTATTTTACCCTTGATATTTAATGACTTTGAAAATACATATTCTTTGACCAACTAAAAGAACTAAAAAGACAACTATTATTAAATAAAGATAATATGTTACACTCGTCTTTTTTTCTTAATGCAAGTGTCACCGGGAACGAAGGAAGTAACATTTAAATAGGCATTCAATCAATTACCATATTATGTTAATCTATACTGCTAATCCTATCCATCACAATCACTTATGTTACAGGGCCTTGGGCTCATTTTTCTCATCACGTTCATAACGAGCTCATTAAGATTGTCAGTAGGCTCGATAGGTCGGATATTGCCTGAGAGCATTTTATGGACTTCAGAACAGGAATAAGACAATTTTTTTATTTTTTTCGTGCGTGTTAATCCACAGATTCTGGGGCGTCGGAGCTCTTGGCCCATTTTTCTAGAAAAATTCTACGTAACCGTCCATAATGAGCCTGCTAAGAGTTCCAGTAAGCCGGTGGCATCGGATGTTGCCTGGGAGCATTTTTTGTACTTCGGAACAGGAATCAAGCGATTTTCTTAGTTTTTCGTAGGTGTTAGCCCACAGATTCTGGAGTGTCGAGGCTCCAGGCCCCTTTTTCTCGAAAAATTCTATGTAACTATTCTTAATGAGCACACTAAGAGTTTCAATAGGCCCGGTGATGTCGAACGTCGCCAGAGAGCATTTTATGAGCTTCGAAACTGAAATTAGGCGACTATCTCAATTTTTCGTGGATATTAACTGACAAATTTTGGGGTTGTCGGGGGCTCCGAGCCCCTTTTTCTCGAAAAATTTCACATAATCGTTCGTAACGAACCTGCTAAGAGTTCTAGTAGGTCGGGTTGCGTCGAACATCGCTAGAAGCATTTTATGGGCTTCAGAACAAGAATCAGACGATTTTCTCAATTTTTAGTGTATAATTAAGTGAACGATATATTTTAGGTGATTAACTTATTTACATAGTGGACATTCGAGATAAACCGCCAAAAAAATTCAAAATTTGAATCAAAAGTATCTAATAAGAGCATGTTATGCTCAATTAAAAATAAGTTTATTCGAATGTATAAATGAAACTTGCTCGCAAGCTTGAGGAGATTGTCAATATATCAAGCCTAAAATAAAGTTTGCTAAAGTGATATATATGAGATTTCAAGAACTAATTACTGCATGAAAATGAAACTGATATTATTGATAACTTAATAACCATAGTATATTCTTAAATTAAATTAACACATATGTCTACTTAGTATGAAGATTTAAGGACAGCAGCAGCATCAACATTGCTGCTTATTGGTTTTCTTAAAAAGTCAAATGAATTGATGGATCTTGGGGCCAGTACAACATCCATGTTGTCACTAACATTCTCAAGCATTGCTTTAACAGGTGATACCTACATAATAGAGGAAAAAAATCTAAATTAGATAAAAGCAACCACAAAAAATATAGATAAAAATTTGAATCCTTGGGTGTAGAGAAGAAGTGTCGACGCCCCTGTTAGGAGGTGCGAGAGTTGGATTTAGGAGGTTATGCGGGAGGGGTAAAGGTAGACCGAAGAAGTATTGGGGACGAGGTGATTAAACAGGATACGGTCAAACTTCATCTCACCGACATGACCTTAGATAAGAAGGAACGGAGGTCGTGTATTAGGGTAGAGGGTAGGTTGATATATTTTCTGTTGTTATTTTCCGTCTTATATTTGTTACTTTTATTGTATATTTATACATAATCATTCGCTTCCCACTTTTATTGTTTAGCTTATATCTAGTATCTTCTGCTTTGCGTGCTTGATATCTTTGAGACGAGGGTTTTTCGGAAACAAGCTTTCTATCTCTATAAGGTAGTGGTAAGGTCTACATATATTTTACCCTCCCAAGACCCCACTTGTGGGATTCCACCGGGGATGTTGTTTTGATCATGTTTTTTCAGACACTAAAAAAGAGGTATTGTAAGTTAAAAATCAGATATCGCGCTAAACGGCAACACTTATGTAGATTTCTGACAGAAAGCACTTAACCAACTTAGCTGCACCAGGTGTTTATAAATAACCATCAAGTATATGATATGTATCTTCTATATACACTGCAGTGTCACGCAACTTCAGTTTGCAACTTAACAAAGGTAAATCTGTGTGATTTGGTGTAAAAACTGGGTGTCCGCAAGTTCTTTACAGATTCTTGACATGTTCCATTGTATTGATGAGGCAAAGTAAAAAGAAAGTTCATTTGAGTATGAGTTTCTTCTGATAGTTATCGAGTATGAACTTATTTTAGCCTATGTTGCTCGGACCAGCAAAATTTCTGGCACACACGTGTCAGATCCTCGGAAAAATGCACTATATATGGAGGATCTGACATGATCCTGCAGTATCTTTTGAAGAGACCAAGCAACATAGTTTATGCAAAAACAACAAATCTCTGTAGTAGATTCGGAAAATAATGTGTTCCATGAAAGACGATAAAATTATTAGTGCAAGTAAATGGGAGGATGATTGTACCTTATTAGGCTCTTTGAAGGAATTTTCATCCATCACATTGTTGGATGTTAATGTGGTTTTTACAGCCCCAACTGACGTCTCTAATGGGTTCTGCCCCAATCCACTAGTAGAGATTTTAAGAGTAACTGTGTTGGTCCCGAAGTTCACAACCTGGAGAAATTATCTCAACATATGAGTAAGGAACCAATTAAGACGGAGGATTGTGTGTGCATATGCAACATGGTAAGGAAGATCATGCATCTTGGCAATTCGGAGATGAAATTATGCTGTCACAAAGTTCTACTTGTTAAGAGTGAACCTCGACCATTCAAAAGTCTTGAAGTGCTAACGATAGCTATCTATGTGCTAACGATAGCTATCTATGATGAAGCTAACATATAAATCTAGCTGAACTTAATCCCCTTTAAAGAGTGATGAACCAAAACAAGAAAATATATATACGCACCTTTATTCTCAAATAATCGTTGTTATCAGCTGAATTTCGCCAAGTGATGGCAGATGCTATAAGTGAATTTGAAGGATTAGCTTGTAGAGACGAACTCAGAAGAGTTGCGCCATTTGACTCTTTGAAGAAATGCTGCATCCAATAACTAGGGGTTCCGTACATTTGTGAAGAGGTGAAGACAATTGCATCAGGGTTCCACCTACATGAATGAACATTTTTGGTCAATAGAATACATTAAGAAAATTTCGGAAAAAGAAAAAAGAGCAGAAGCAATGAGATATACCTCCGGTCGTTGTCATTAACAAACAGGGGTGCGTAACTTGCCATTTCAATTGTGTCGCTGCACAGAGGATTTCAAGTTACGTCATACAAAGAGAACATAGTTAAGGAAAGAAGATGGACGGTCTATTAGTTTAAGGTGATTTGCTTAGTTAATCTACTCTAAGATCAAAGTTGTCCATCGTACAAGCAAATAAAGGTATCGTGTAGTCGAGGAAAGATCATATACTTCCTCTGTTTTAATTTAATTGTTTGGTTTTGACTTCGCACAAAGTTAAAGAAAGTAAAGAAGACTTTTGAATCTTGTGGTCTTAAACTAAAGATATGTTGACTCTACCAAAATGTCCTCTGTGAAAAGTTGAAATCAAAGAGTTACCAGGAAACAAAAGAAATATTCTTTTTGAAACACAGGAAAAAGGAAAGTAAGACGAACAAATTGAAAGGGAGGATGCATCACCCTTTATAGTTTATAGGACTATTTAAACTCATTTATTGATTAATATAATAGTCCACATAGCAATAGCTTTAGCTTTTAGGGGGGTGGAAGCCGCCCTTGCAAATTTTTTCGGAATGTTGCCTTCCCCTATTTACCCCCACACCCTCAGCTGGAGAAACTGTTAAAAAACATCGCAGTGCCAGAGTGTGACATAGCCATGGAATCTACGTACACATGGAAAGCGTTTCAAAACCGTTCTCCCACATAGTAAGCAAAGCCAAGGAGGTTTTTTGTCAAAAGAACTTGAGACATATACACGCAGGAAGATTACCAATTACAGAAAAAGAAATTAGACAATGCTACACAGGTACCTGTTCTTTTCTACCCCGATGAGGAACCCAGCTTCAGCCAATGCTGCTAAAAGACTACCTTTTCCAGCATCATTTCCAGTCACAGCATACTCACTCACAAAAGCCTGCAGAAATATACACTATCCATAAGAACCACTTAATAAGTCAACTCATTAATCATCAAAAGGCAACTTTTACCGACCTTTGGTCCATTGCGTGGTGCACTATCAAAATGGCGAGCATTAGAAAATACAGAACTTGCGCCGTTATAAATCTAGCCATAGAAACATCCCAAAGTTAAGCTCATAGACAAGAAAACCAAAGCTTGCTAGGTGTGAGAGATACTTGGAAAAGCATCAAGATCTTACATGAAAATCATACAAATCAGCTGGGTGATCCAGTGGTCTCGAAGAACCATCACAGTTTGAGATTATCTTAATGTCTGGGTATTTATCTTTGATGGCCGAATAGAACTTGAGGTAATTTCCTGAATCACAAGTAATAGAAATCAGTCATTATATCTTTTCACTCAGATCGATGTGCAGTTTCGGAATCATGTATCTAGACAAATAAAAGAATTCAATGTCATTGGAGTCTCTATGGACTAGCCACAGATATTAAATATAAGAGCACAAACTTTCAAGAGATATTTCACCTAAAGAGTTCTGATAAGTTTTCGCAAATCCACTGATACTGAAGTACAAGACAGACATACAGAACGGGGCATCAAGGGCCAGAGGTATTAGGTACCATGAAGATCTTAAATTTGCATCACCAAACTTTACATTCATGTTGGCATAAAGACACCAAATTTATTGCGTCCTTATGCACAGGAAGAGAGACACTTCATGTCATATGTTATGGATGTCAGGATTAATTCCCGGCTCAAAGTATGGTTAAGGTGATGAGATATGAGCAACTTTATGGGAAGACAATAAATCAAATTGTACACTAGACAGTTATGCAACATATAAATCCTTTGTGCACTATAATAAGTTTCCTGTGAAATGAAAAGAACAATATATTATCTGCCAAATAGAGTAAAGGATGCATACCACGGTATTTTGTCTTTCCACAATCCTCATTTCCGATAGCCACATATCTCAAATCAAAAGGCTCTGGATGTCCCATTTTGGCTCGAATAGAACCCCATGTTGAAGTAGGATCACCTCTTGCAAACTCGAGACCATCTAATATTTCCTATATAGGTACAAAAGATATTAATAAGAATGTCATGTAACAAGAAACGAATGAAGACAAATTGTTGCTACAGAGAGGGAAGCAAGAAAGTGTTAAGCAATATCCACTGCGAATTTTATATTTTTGACCAATTTACCCCACGATAAAAATGATTGCCCACTCCGTTAGTTCAAAACGTTGATTACTTTGGTAACACAATGAATGTTAACATAATCTACTAATGCACAAGCCAAGAAAAGTTCCAGTGAGGAATATTATGGCCATTAAAAATAAAGCTTTTAGCGATGAGAATTTTTATTGCCTAAGGTTTTGTGAAGAAAAAGACAACTTGCAGCCGACAAAAAAAGAGAAACATTCATGACACTAACTAAAATTCAAAGAACATTTATCACATTAAAGCCCTAGATGATATTCAATGAGCTAAAAACTCAACAAACCTACTTGCACGAAAGGTAAAATAGTGGAAGTGTCGACTTGATCATGGTGGCTGACTCCTGAAAAATTTGAAGCACAAAAGGAAGAAGTTTAAATTAATTAGATGGACTAAATAGAGTAAAAGATGGAGAATAGTGAAATTGTGGAGGTGCAGGAACTACCATTGTTGAAAACCCAAACTGGCAGTGCATCTAAGTCCTCGGCAAGCTGCAGAAAACGGAGTGGATTGGTTCAAAATCAGAAGTCAATTGTTTACATCAAGTGCGTGCAGATGTTTTTTTTAGGTGCTTGTGTGTGTTAAACATGAATGATCTGCCAGGTGTTTTCAAATACATTTGCAACAAAGTCAGGGAACACAGAATATCACCTGCAGGAACTCAAAATGTCCTAGACCATCATCAGTCCAGTAACCCCAAACATCACCGAAATGCCCTGACCTCTCTTCCCATTGTCCAATGGTTTCTTTCCATCGAAATGCATTTCTTAACCAGTCACCTTCAACAAAACATCCACCTACAGACAGATAATGTGAAGGTTTATCAACCATGGACAATTGATCATACAGAAGCTCAAATAGTAGATAATGACGGATAGGGAGAAAACGGAGGAAAAACGCAAGTCCTCTAATTGATGAAGACTTTTTAATTAATTTGTTTAATATTTATTCTCTTTTCCTAGCCAACACTGTATAAACTAGTTGTTTGAAATTCTAAAGTGCTCAAATACAGAGTAAACAGATTAGAAAGAGGAGATTTGACTTCTTCGAAGCATCAAAGCAAACATGAAAAGAAAAATAAATCAGAGAGTTTGAATTTCAAGTTAAGTTCCTTGATCCTAACCCCCTGCCCCTGGGTATGAAACATGTTACTATGCTGAGAAATTACATGTAGAACTCTGATGAAAAGATACTTTATTACTTGCTCTTAGAAATGAAAAAATGAAATGACCTTTGAACAGTTTCTGATATTAATCCTGCATCTAGATGTTCATCTCCCATATTATCTCCTTTGCTAACCTCGTCTCCTGTATTATCTCAATGGTTTCGTAGACCTGAGTGTTTAGATAAAGTAATTCAAGTCTGATCTAAGAACTATCACCACTGAGATAATATGGGAGATGAACTCCTGTGAGCACAATTTCGGAATACATAACACAGTCGTATTTCAGCTTCTTTCTATCTTTAAGTAGTAGCCGGCCTTCTGTGGCTTTCTTAAGCTTCTTAGTGCAAACCTTTTGGTTTTTTAAATACTTTCATGTTTCCAATTCACTCATGAGTTTTAGCTCTCTACTGATGCTTTTCTCCCTCTTCAAGAAGGGATCACGTGGAAAAGCATATAACTATAGCAGGTATAAAATACTAAAAGATGTCTCAGTCCATTGGTAAAGTTACGTGACCCTCAAGGAAAAAGTTGAAATATATTGGCGAATACCTGGAAATCTAATGAATGCTGGCTTCAAATCCTTAATCATTCCAAAGAGATCTTTCCTGAAACCATGCCCCTGTGCCAAGAAAATTGCCACGAATAACATTCATTAAATGAATACAGCTAATGCCCCTACAAAAATGAAAGATAAGAAAGAAAATAATTGGAAATAAAATCATGCTCCTTGACAAAGAAGGATCGTTAGAGTAATACAGAATTGTTGGGTATGTACTGAGAAGTAATGAGAAGGAAAAAAAAAACAACAACAACATACCCAGTAAAATCCCACAAGTGGGGTCTGGGGGAGAAGGAAAAAAAAACAGTTGCAATAATTTGTAAACTTTATCTACATTGAAAAACTTTACATATTATTAGTTAATAATGTTTATATGGTCAACAAGTTCTAATTTATTCCAAATGTAAAACCTAATAACATCCTCGAAGTATTGATTAGAGGATTCATAGAGCAGTTTATTTGGGATTATAGCATTATATGGTCGACAAGTTCTAATTTATTTCAAATGTAAAACCTAACAACATCCTCGAAGTATTGATTTAGAGGATTCATATAACAGTTTATTTGGGATTATGGAATAGTCTATTGTTCGATACAAAACCTAACGATATCACGACAGATGCATTTAAGAATACCACACAGATATTATTATACTTTGGTATCCATTTCTACAGATATATAACTGAAGCTGGCCACACATTTTGTATGTCATAAACAAGAAGAGAATTTGGGAATCTTTTAGAAGCTTTGGCTCAAAAAACATGCCATTAAGTCAGCCAGCTGTGCTAAAACCACCATCTTCTTGATTAACACGAGTGTTTTCTGAATGGCTACAAGAAAGCTCTAAACCACTCACCTTGTATGTGCCAGTAGGCATTAATGACACTTGATCAAACCATATAACACCTTTCTTAGATGATGTCAATTCCAGTCTTGAATTGGGATCTGTTCCTATTGCTTCTAACAAAACTTCGACCTTTGTCCAACTCGAAACATTAGCCTCTCTGCAACGAGCATCTTGAATGAATTGTGTGCAAGAAGCAAACTTTAAAAGCATGGAAAACAAAGACGACTAGACATCTACTTACACTATGTTGGCAGCAGCCAGCTTTTGCAATCCATTTGAACCAGTTAAAGCTACAGATACATTGATTGATTCGTCTGAACGAACATAAAGCACTAGCTTGTAACTCTTTCCCTGCTCAATATTCTGCAAGAAAAGATAAAATGAGGATAATAAATACAGAACATGCACCAAAATACACAAAGAAGGAAGAGTAGATCAGTATCTAGTTTGACTATAATTTTTATTGAAATCTAAATAAGACTTGAGGATACAGATGAAGGAAAACTAATGTGCTCTTAGTATTATGGAATATTGAAAGGTGAATCCTTGAGAGAGGAAGCAAGAAACACACAAAGAATGTTTCAGTCAAACATTAAGAGCACCATACCATGCCCCAGAATCCCGGGTTGTAAATGCCAACTCCTCCATCTGGACAGATATTGGCACCTGTATGGTCACATAGCACCTCCACTCGAACTGCAATTTTATTCCGATCAAAGCATGATGAACGGTCTGTTAATACAATCACTGAGGACTCGCCTCCAATGATAGACCAAGGATCAATATTTGATGGTACATTTGGGCCTCCAGCTTCAAAACCTGAGGTTTGGAGAAAACAAGCACTTGAATAACATAAAGTTCAAGATATAGGAAGCAAAACTCTTATTACAAAAATATGGATTGCAATTTCACATTATTTGCCTAATCAGTATATTAGTATATTCATCATAGTACTATATCAGTCAAAAAAAAAAAAGCCTCTTGGACCAGTAGTATACAGAATATAAAACCGCCAAGTTAATATTCACCTATCAAGAAATATTTCGTATAGGAAAAGTAATAACGACTATCCAAGAGACAAGACGTCACAAAATCATGTAATGGTTGTCTCTAGTTTTCTGCTTGAGCAACCCAAATGTAACTAGTTCATCCTTTCCAGTATATAAGTCTTGCTTGTCCTTTCTTTTCTTCTTCTTTTTTTTTAGGCCCGAAAAAAAACAATAAGCAGTCAATCACTAGGACGCAATGCATGTATTCATTTCTTTTTAGAGATTTTCTTTTCTAAAGCAACCATAAAATCAAACTGACCTCTATTGCTGACAAGTTCGGCCCACAATCCACCAGCACCAGCATGATTGATCTCCTGAAATATAATGTTCCAGATCAATTAATTGAAATTAGTTGCCTGTATCCAATATCATGGACAATTAAGTCCAATTAATCTGTAAAACGTCAAGGTATGATCACTCTTTTCTAACAAGACATTCAGAAAACGTTGATAATTCATAAGATTAGGCATCAACAGCACTTGTCAAATGTCAATTGTCATGTCTCATATTATTGACAGATGTAAACTATAGAAAGTCCTTTTTTCCTCCTTTAGTTCAACAGGAAACCTTCATGAGGAATGAGAAAGTGAATTTCAGCTTGATGGAATGAACTAAGTAAAACAAATCCTAGACGTAGTTTGGAGAAGCAGAAATTTGACTCTGAGAATCATATGCTGTAATAATTTATCAGGTATATAAAGAATTTGAACAAAAAAGACATGAAAAACAAATTAAACATCGAAGATATGAAATGAGTTACATATAAACTGCAAGGAAAATGTGTCTCGTTTCACCATAAATTGAGTGCCTAAATGACTAAACTCACCTCAAAGAATACACCAAAAAGGGTATCAGGTATTTTCCTTGCTGATGCTTCGGATGCATTCACAAACAGTACTGCTGTCTGGTTTGCTTCAACCCCAGTAGCAGAACACTGGCACAGGGCAGACAGACCACACAAAATTAAAAGCAGGACGTAATGGACGGAATGCCTTGACTCCATCTTCCTTCTTGGTCTATTCTTTGTTGCTGTAGGCGTGTAGCCTATTTAAGCTCTGAATGAGGTGTAAGTTCAGTTAGATTTTGATCATTAATGGAAGTATAAAGCTGTAAAGTTGCTTCCTTTTACAACAACCTAATGTCAGCACGAGACAGGAACAGAAGGACGATTGTCCGAACTAATAACAATAAGACCAGCTTGACAGGTTTGTCTGCTTATACTAGCACAATAGTGATAGATGCAGAGACATTTTTCCCAACTAACTTTTTAACTACCACATGAAGGCTCTCAAATACATTGTATCAAGAGGAAAAAAGCCGTATGCATAAAGTGAGAGCACAAAAAAGCATAACATAGCATGGCCAATTTCGTTGCACTTTTGCATAAACAAAGCCACTTGCAAACAAATAGAGAGCCAACAAGTAAAGAATGCAACTAGGTATTGTCCATGAGAATGCAACCACTGTCCACTAAGGACTATTACGATTTCCCCTCCACATAAAGCAGTAAAATCATCCGTGTTTGGAAACTACAGAAAAAAAAAACATGAAGGCATTTCAAAGCTTTAGGCTTTGTTTGGAAATGCAGAAAGTCAATATCAAAATGAATTTTTTCTTATTGAGGCCACATATAAGTCATTTGCTTATAATCCTGGAAATCAGCCAATCACTGGCATTTATAAGTTGTTGTGCCGGCCCAAGGTTGCCATGAGTTAATAAATTTGGGGAAGGCAGTTCTCCGTGCACTGGGTACATAGCCTATTGAATCAGTTGCAACACGGATGAAAATGCATGCTACAACTGACAGGGTCGAGAACTGTGCATTAATAGTCAGGAGTTTAGCAGCCATTGTTTCTTTTCATATTAGAAATATTTGCATTCGTTATGCTGTAATTCCTGTTCTAAGAATACACTACAGATTAAGAATACACGACATAAGAGCACACTGACAATTGAATAACCGTCGTACTATTACTTGGTAATTAACCATCTATTACTTGTTATCTCTCCTTTGTTTCTAGTAAAATTTGTAATATTAGGGATTTTAAACCAAATTAAAAAATCGAGTATAGGAAAGGAATGTAAAATTTTATCTATTCATTCACCTCATTTCAAATAACTAACTTTAAACTATCTTCTAAATAGTTCTTTGTTTTGAGACATTAAACTTGATTATAATCCTATTTCTAATTCTTAATTACTTGCGTATAATTAGTTTTCATCTCAAAGTATTAAATAAAATAAAATTGGATTAACTGACAATACATTACACCACACACAAGCTTAATACAACTAAATACTAATAAAATATCTCGTAACATTACAAACAATAGTGATCATTATTGACTGCATCACAATCCTTAGTATAATCTGTATATAACTTGTCTCCTAACTAGATGATCCCTAAGTTTATAAGAATAGACTAACTCAAATTTTCCTTTTCATTAGTATCTACTACCATTTTTCTCTTTTTAGACGAGAATCTACCGGAAATAGTCTATCTCCCAAGCAAAAATAGAAGTAAGCCAGAATTTTCACTATAAGGGGTTCAAAATACGAAAAAGCTGAAGGGGAGTCACCATCTACTATTTACCCATAACAAAATACTTCATATTAACCATGTATAAACACTGTAATTTCCGTTGACCGCCCTTGGGTAAGGTCTCCATACATGTCATCCTCCCCACACCCCACTAAAACTACTATATTGTTGTTTATTACCATTCAACCCAAAACAAGGGAAGACAATTTACTTCCCCTTGCATTTCTGTCACAGGTTGTTTCCAAGGTCACGAGTTCAAGCATTAAAAACAACTTCTAGCATAAATGCACAAACTCTTGTAGTCAACCATTTTCCCGAATCCTGCACATAGCCGGAGCTTTAATGCACCAGGGCTTGCCTTTCTTTTTAATAATATATCTATGAAGTAGTGGTATGCATATATTCTACCGTCCGCAGACCCACTCGTGAGATTACACAAAGTCAAATAAACCCAGATGTGAAGTTCCAAAATGTTCATTTTACCACTGATAAACAAGATTTCTGCCCCACAATCAAAAACCCATAAAATTAAACAACAATCAATCCACAAATAAACACAACAATCAAGACTCAAAATTTCATTTTTATCAATCAAGATCACTTTTTTATTACCTGAAAATGATCCACCGCAGAAAATATCCTTGTGGGTATCTGTAATTATGACGTATTAAGCAGATTATTGAGAGAACAAATTGAGTTTGTTACAGAGTGAGCTCACTCTGCTCACTGCTGCAAGTCTTGTTATGGGTAATGACTTAGATATTTTTGTATATTTGTGTGTATATAATATATATAGAGAGAGAGGAAGATGGTGGGGTTATGGAGGACAAAGAAAGATAATTGCTTGAAGAAAGAATGAAGGAGAAAAAGTAAAGCAAGAGACTTTTATCTCTTTGATCTCACGTATACAGTTTTGGTTTTCTTGGAGTGACAGAGTTGAGTTGGAGTCTCTTTTGGATATTTTGGGAGAAGGAATCAAGATACGTATTTTGAATAATTTATCTCACTATTATATTATTTATATCATAAATTAGAGATAACTAATTTTGAGATAAGTTATTTTCGATATATAAATTAGACAAGTTAATTTAAATTTGTGATTACTAAAATAAAAATGAAAAAAAAGGCTCATAAACATGCTTAATATATAGAAAAAGTTCATAAATATCATTTTTCATCTTTGGATCTAAAAATATTCTTAAGATTTATTTTTGGGTTCAAATATATCCCTCAACTTAATATAAATAGTCAAGTCAACTTTAATTCTTTTAAAAATTATGTGGCATTTACTAATTGGTCGCTATTTACAATAATTTATTTAATTATTTAGAAGTCACGTAGTATTTTCCAATTAGTCACACGTATTTATAATAATTTATTAAATTTTTTAAAAACTCACATGATATTTTTTAATTGATCATACGTATTTACAATAATTTAAACTCGCCCAATCATGACTTTTATTAAAATCATTGTATGTCAATTACTTAAAAACCTCTAATCCATTTGGTAAATTGAATTCAACACTTATTATTAACAAAATAGTTTTTTCATCTTATAATACTAAATTATCTACTTTGCTAATACAACACCAAGTCAACTTGTTAATTTTTTTGGAATTTGAAAGAAAATTCCAAAGGTGATAACATCAATATGACTTCTCTTTGCCCCTTTCCTTTTATTGTAGAATAAAAATAAAATAATAAATAAAAACTATAATAAAAATAGTTTATGTCAAAGCATTATTTTATAAATAGAAAACACTTTAAATTCCTAAATCCAATAAATTCTTAAATCATCTCCACCAAATACCTAATATATAGAAATCTCATCCACTTTCTTCTCAACTACTACTCCTATCCATTTTATTTTTAAAAAATAAAAGGAGATATATAAATAAAAGGGGAAAACAAAAGGTATAATCCCTACAATAATTATTAATTGGAATAATTATGATCTTAGACACTTTGAGTAACTAATTTATAAAATATGTATAATGTACTTTGGTTGTGTACTTATATTATGAAATAGAAAGAACTTATATATATTTCAAAGATATTATTAAACTAGTTGATCGAATTATATATATCCATAACTTTCCTTAATTAAAATCATGTTTGGCTAAATTTCCATTCATTTTCTTTATTAGAAAATAATTTTTGGAATTGGTCAATTGTCATACCAACCTTATCCCTTGATAATTAGTACTAGTGTCAATAAAGAGAAAACCACATGTATGACAATTTATTGAAAAGGAAATGTTGGAATTCTTCAAAACAATTTATCAAAATGGTTGTGCAAATCTTTGGTTAATATCTTAATAAGCCATTTAATTGACTTCTAGAATTTTTCCAAAGCAAAAGTGTAGCAGATAATTGCTTAATAGTAGAGTAAATAGGAGGAATAATTATAAATCATGGCTGTTTGGTCAAAATAATTATCAAAAAAATAGTCATGTATTGTCAGAGTACATTTCATGTACAGTCAAACTATATTCAATTATTTTAGTGTATCATAATGTATATCTAGCGTATAGCTCATTTATGAGTAATCTACATTGTATAGTCAGTGTATACTTTCTATAACTTTTGACGAGCTATATTACATAGTCATGTATGTTTTTTATGATTTTTTGCTATGTTTATGTAAATAAAATATGGCTATAATTATTGTAAATTAATTAATTGTTGTATATATTTAAACTGATCCCTAAATAGAATACTTTTTTTTAATTGGCATATTTACATAAATATATTATATTAAAAATATATTTATTATTAATATCAATAATAATTTCTTTTTTTATGAACACTTATATACATTCATAATACAGTTTTAATACATATTGCACAGAACTAATTATAAAATATATGTTATACAAGTTTATCGATAGATAATACATTTATCACACAATTTAATGCACTTATAAGCTTAGATTTACCCGAGAGTCCTCATTTTGGGAACGTCGAATCCCAAAGTCATTAAATCGGTAAGTCACCAATCCCTGAACTATGTGATATACTTTATCTGCTCGGTTAAGGGCGAACAATTTTAAAGAAGACTCCCCATTCATTAGATAGAGAAGATCACCATAATTTTGTGATCCGTCGTCAAATTTATTTCAATATCAAGAGCTCAGATCAAAATATCTCAATACTGATTCGATTCGAGCTCTCTACATTATGTCAATTTCTTATCAAACAAACACAATATAATTTAAAATACTTATAATATATTTATAATATTATTATATATTACTATAAATGTTATACTCGTCCAAATAATTTCTCCTTTTGAATTATATATAATTTTTTGTGGGCTCGACATTAAAATTCTATTTATATTTAAAGCTTTGGTCAAGTGCGGAATGTAACACATCTTACAAGTTAAAAAAAGGAAGGAACCTTATCTTAATGTAATCAATTTGGACATAATGTTTACGTTTACTCCAAGCCAAAATAGAGGTGATTAATATATAGTTTTTTTATAAAAAAAATTAATTTTATTTCCTCTATTTGGTTTATTGTTTGAAAAAGAAATCAATGGAGCTTTCATTTATTGTAATTTAATATAATTTGTTTTATTTATAGGGAGTCAAATTGGTATATCCTGTGGTCGCAATTAACATTCGATTCTTCGATTTAATTTGATTAAATTTTAACTGAATTTTTTGTTTTTTAATTTTTAAAAAGTATGTATCATATATTAAATTAAAATATTCAATTGTTTTTTCTTCAAGTTCGGTTCAATTTTATTTAATATTTTTAAAAGAATTTTTTGATGCAAACTGTAAAAAATAAAGTGAGGGATAAAATCAAAGTATAAGACATTTAAAAACTTAAAATTATATAAGTGATGATGCACTCCCATGAAACACGTATTGTATTTAAAAAACTATGTTTATCTTTGTCAAGAACTTGCACCTCCAACTATTGCTTGAGGAAAACAAGCACGAAAACGAATTCCTTTACATGAAATAAATAAGCAAAAATGAATTTCCCTTGGAAAATAATATTTCAAGTTGATTATATGAATCATACATTTGTTGCTACTTTAACTTGTTTCATAAATAAACTAATTGCTAATTGATTTATATATAAATATATATAATTTTATTTTTTTGGTCTAACATATATAAATTTTTCAAAATTTTTTAAATAAAAGTTCAGCTCTTCAGTGCACAAAGTTTCGAGACCCCTATTTTGAACACCGAATAGAAGAACCAAATTTTTGAAAAAAGTACACCGATGCCGAAAAACTGAAGAACCGAATTAGTTCGGTTCGGTTCGATTCAATTTTTTAATGTTTTGATATTTATACTCATCCCTATCTTATATTTACCTCATTAACTTTTTGAGTCAAGATGTTCAATTTAATTTTTCAATATTTATGACTACCTCTATTTTATGCTTACCTCGTTATTTTTTTGAGTTAAGATTGAGTGAAAAACAGGACAAGTGGAGCCCCGACTCATTGGACTTTTAGCCCATATCAATTGGGCTAGCATTGTGCATCTACAATCCAATGGAGAAATTTCATTTAGGACTCTTGGTAATAATTTTGATCTTTTTTTAATTGGGCTATCTATTTTTAATAATTCAAGAATTTTTTTGAGAAAAAATTAAGTTTGTACCCTTTTAAAATAAATTATTTATATTCATATAACTTTTTATATTTTATGATATTAAATTTTTTGCGCTAAATTATTTACATTCATATACCCCTTTACATTTTATACCTCCATACTATTAAAATTTTAACCCCTAATATTAAAATTCGCACGCAGATATCATGCTGACGTCAGCACTTGCTTGTATGATATACCAATAAGGTATACATATACCAACAAAGTATCACAGATGATTAAGCTTAATCTTATATAATACCGATATGGTATAAATATACCGATAGAGTATATAATTTACTAATTTAGAGTTTAAATTTTTTTTGTTTCTTATTTATTTCTTTAAAAAAAAAATCATATATACCATTTGGATATCAATATACCGCTAAAGTATCACAAATGATTGAGATCATTCTATATCATACCACTGTGATATATATATATATATATATATATATATATATATATATATAGCGAGAATATATNNACAAATTTTATATGATATTTCTATAGTATATATATATATATATATATATATATATATATATATATATATATATCGCCAGAGTATATTTCATAATATTTAGGCTGATGTCAGCATAGCGTTAGCACGCGAAATAAAAAGGAGTAAGTTGGTAGAAAGATAAATAATTTGAACAATGAGTCCATTAAGGATAAATAGTTAATTGTTAATCTCAAAAGTAAATTAATAAGTTATATTTATATCATCTAATTTATAAAGTCCTAAACCTAGGATTAAATTTTGTACTTTTATTGTTGATTGCCTCATATTTTTGGTTATTCTATAAAATACTAGTGTTTGTTTTGAACCAGATAGAATCTATCAACTCACATGCATAATTTATTTGATTTATCATTTTGTTTCTAAATGATTTTCAATAATTTTTTTAATTATATCTTAATGATTAAATCAATAATTAAACTCATAACAATCAATAGTCGATATTTGATATATTAATATTTTAATAATTTTATAATGTTTAACATGTCTACGAATGAATAAGTTAGATAAACTTCAAAATTGAATTGAGCCTGGAGTACTAATTTGAATTCTATTCCCCAATAAGGAATTTTAACAAAACTGATTCCCCTCTTCTCTGTCTTGACAAAGAAGAAAACTCTTATTTCCTTCTTCTGCCTTCTGTATATTCCTTCGTTTCATTCTCCAGAAAGCTTTGAACTCAAAATTGAATCCGCCGTAGAAACAGCTAATAGGATCGAAACGTAGAAAATGAGCAGCATTGGAACTGGTTATGACCTATCGGTGACGACATTTTCGCCGGACGGCAGAGTTTTTCAGATCGAGTATGCCGGAAAAGCCGTAGATAATAGTGGTACTGTTGTCGGAATCAAGTGCAAGGATGGAATCGTACTGGTATTTTGCTTGTTTTGTTTGTTTATTTGCGTTGATGTTAGGGTTTTTGTTTTAGGGTTTTGAATTATAGTGTTTAGTTGATTTTGAGGAATTTTGAAATTGTAGGGAGTTGAGAAGCTGATTGCGTCGAAAATGATGTTACCGGGATCTAATCGTCGGATTCACTCCGTTCATCGTCATTCTGGCATGGTAATTGTTTATGCTCAAACTACTGATGCCAGTGTCACTGATTTTTCTTCTAACTGATTTATTAGCTAATCTTACATGTGATATTTGCATTAATTGATTGAAAACGCTATTCTCACTGATGAACACCTTTTATTGCTGACAATGCAACTACTAGCACGAGAGCTACTATACTATGTGTGAGCTCCTAAGGGTGAACATTAGCTCAATTCTTCCCATTTGCATAAGCTTTAGTGGATATAGTTTGATAATAGGTATCTATGGGTTATTTGAGGTGTGAGTAGGCTTGTTTGGACACCACTTTAATTTGAAAGAAACTAAAGGAGTTAAAACTATCAGGTCTCATTCCTCTTGGACTAGGTCAGCTATATGAATGCTCTACATCAACCATTACACTCAATTTGCGTTCTTTTCATTTCGATACGTAGTCACTCATCTTTGAAGACAAATTGGGATTCTCTAAACTCTAAAGGTAGAGATTCTTCAATTCTCCTACTATATTTGTTTGATGATGGTTCTGGTTTAATTTGTCAAATGTTTGATTAAGAAGATGAAAGGTTTCTGTGTCTATGTTCTTTAGCATCAGACTGATACTGAGGAAAGGTTTAGGTCCTTACCATTTTATTTCAATGGCGTTTGTTCGTGAAAATTAAGGTAAGATGGATTATAGTGATAACTGATAAGAGCAGAGTGATGCTACTGTTTAGTTAAGTTGTTAAGAGGTACAAACGCAAAGAAACATCATCAAATAACCAATTGAGGTTGAAAAGTATAGTTTTGAATGTCTGCTGGATGATTCTTGGGCGATGATTCATTCTATTTTGCTGATTTTTCTTTATGTACAGGCTGTTGCAGGGCTGGCTGCTGATGGGAGGCAAATTGTTGCCCGTGCAAAGTCTGAAGCAACCAGCTTTGAAAGGTTTGCGTCTTGCATCTTATCTGAAAACATGTGTGTGGGCACTTGCATCTTGATGTGTGGATTTCATTTATACATGTCTCCTATAGTTTAGCATTCATGGAGTTGACATCTGACATTTCTAAAATCTTTGAACCCCTAACCATTCTGTTAAGGCTAGATGTCTTATGTTTTCTGTAGCTAGGACGATATGTCCCCTGTAGATACCCACTTCACAGGACTTATCTTTTGCAGTTTGTAAACTCCCTTGGTCTTTCAATCGCCACTTATGCAAAGGGATTGACACAAATTCTTTTTAAGCTCAAATGTAGTACGCGTTTGTATCTTCTGGATGCTTTCAACGAAGCCGTTATCACAAACGAAAAGAAAGAACTTTGAACTAACTTTATGATCTCCTATTGGCTTTTAAGTTCTATTTTTTCCATTTGTTATTTTCTACCATGTTTTGAATGTGCTTTGATTGAGATCTATCATTTATTGGATCGCTTGATAGTCAAAAGAATTAACTCTTTGTCTGTTACCAAATAAGGGAGATACAGTGGTATTTAAGTCAATTTAGCAGATCCTATTGCTAACAACTTCCTCCTTAGAAAATTACCAGTTCTTTCATGCGGGATGTTTATTAACATATCTCTTGCCTTCATTAGTAGATGGAAAGTCAAAAGATTTTAGAGCCTCATGTTAGAACTCTATATGGTAATGAATATCGAAATTAAAAAAAAAACACTCTATATGGTGATCAAAGATTTTTTTCCTCACTCAACATTCACATCATCTTGTACCACCGCCCTAATTTTTGACTCTTCTATTGACTGGGTTTATCATTTGTAGTGTATATGGTGAACCAATTCCGGTGAAAGAGCTTGCAGAACGTGTTGCTAGTTATGTACATTTATGCACACTTTACTGGTGGCTCAGGTTTGTTGGAATATCTGTTGCTGTTTTGATCCCCTCAACTTCTTCCCTTAACTTGCTTTCTGTACCTGAACTATTGGAATATTACTTGTTGTAGGCCTTTCGGATCTGGGGTAATCCTTGGAGGCTATGATAGAGATGGACCTCAACTCTATATGGTTGAGCCGTCTGGCGTCTCCTATGTGAGTTGAATCATTGTTTGCACCACGTAGCCTGCTAATATATTTCCTTATAAGCTCTGTGTCCTTGCTTTGGACTGACCCTTATTGATTGAATTTATTTTAGTAGTTGATGTGTTCTGATGTTTGTTGTAGAGGTACTTCGGTGCTGCTATTGGGAAGGGAAGACAAGCTGCTAAAACGTAAGTGTGTAATCTCTCCTGTACATCCTAAATTTCAGGTCTGAAACAATCGGTATGGCTTTGTGATGGTATTAAATATATGAATTTGCATTTACTTACAATAATAAAAAAGGATTGTACCAAGTTAACATTTCAGTCAGCCTTCTGACAGTGCCATGAATGTTATATTCGGGGTTGTGCAGTTGGCTTTTCTAGATTTGAAGCTCTGTCCATTATATTCACAAGAGTGACAACGTTATTTTATATACCCTTTTCTCCTAAGAGAATAACAATTGTTTGTTTTACTTAAAGGTTAAACTGATTAATATATTCCTAATGAATATATGTTCAGAAATAAAACCCACAGATCCAGAAACTACACAGGAATGATCGGGCTGAAAACTAGAATTAAAAAAGTTGTCTTCGGAGAAGTTTTTTGACTTCAGCATGCTACAGAGTATCAAAGTTGATTTTGATGATTCATTAATTGTGCTTTTGATGCTCACATGATGCTGTTTACCCAGGGTATTATGGTGACAAACTGACAATCACTTTCTCTCTTCTAAAAGCTATGCTCATATGGTTCAAATATGTTTTCTTGCCAAAGTTTGTCATGGTGTTGTATTTGGAATTTGGGAACATCTTTTTTTGACTCAATGAGGTTCTGACAAGAAGGGGAATTTCCTCTTGATTTTCTCCCATCACAAAAACACCCATTATCGATGAGAATAACTTGGTCATCACAGGAAGTGACTTAAAACACCCTTGCCGATCATATGAAACTGGTCCAGTATGCTTAGGATATGTCGTCTATTTACTTTGTCTGGTTTATTAAGCTAGACATATCTATTTACCTATCCACTCAATAGAGAGACAGAGAGAGAGAAATCTATAAACCCATTTGTGCAACACACTTCCTTTGGGTCGATCCAAAATGTTTGTACTAAAATTATTATTCTATGTAACTGAACTTCTAGAATTCAAATTAAAACTTCGAGTTATGTTTCCCTATTGAACTAATCTTCTTACTATTGTTAAACTACTTTCTTGTAGGATCCAAACGGCTTAATAGTAATTTATATTTCATGCTCTGTCAAAGTGTGTCATGTACAACAAGACCATATCTGTGAATCACAAATAGTCAAAAGTAGTTTGAATGTGTTTCATTCTTGAAAATTATAACAGCTTCGTAGCCTTCAATTTTTTTTTGTTAATAAAAGCATGCCATGTTATTTTTTTTGACCCTTTTTAACAAAAATAATATGGCTTTCAAAAGAACAAAATACTATACTAGAGGTCAGAAACACTGCCCCATATGTCTACACCACATATAAAATTGTGGTGTTTTTTTATAAAAGCATGCTAAAATAGTGATCTTTTGCTATTCATTTATCACTTCAGGTCTGATAGTAATATAAGGATGTTTATTAACATATCTCTTGCCTTCNCACAAAGGCTGTCAAGGTCTGATAGTAATATAATATTTTGGTGATGTTAGAAGGACCAGCTAAATACTTTACTGGTATAGTTAGTACACTTGAAGGAGACTAAGCTATTTTGTACATGTAAGATTAGAAGAACACTGATCAAACTGAGATTTATTGAATCAAGTTTTGCCTTATTTTGGTTATCTCTGGCACCACATTTTTATGCGCACTAATGTGATTTTGAAATCAAATCTTGGCAGTGAAATTGAGAAGTTGAAGCTCTCTGAAATGACGTGTCGGCAAGGGGTTATTGAGGTAGCCAAAATGTAAGGAATTGTTCTAATTGAACTTTCAATTTGATTCATGGTAATATTTTGTTGTTGACATTTGACACTGATGCAAACACAAGAACTAGTTGTGTCATGTGTGTGTATGTTTTCTTTTTTGACATCGAGAAATGCCTACAGATCAGTTCACAGAACATGTTCCCATTCTCCTCAAACCTTCAGTTATTTCAATACTTTGGGCAGCCAATCACAAACTTAGTTTTACAATGAGATTGTTTAGTTGCCATTGAAAGTTCAATCATCTTTAACATCTGGGAGCACCAAATTATTGTTTAGTTGCCATTGAAAGTTCAATCATCTTTAACATCTGGGAGCACCAAATTATTGTTTAGTTGCCATTGAAAGTTCAATCATCTTTAACATCTGGGAGCACCAAATTATTGTTTAGTTGCCATTGAAAGTTCAATCATCTTTAACATCTGGGAGCACCAAATTAGGTCTTGATGAAGTGGTTATTCTATGCTTGTCTGTAGGTTCATAAGTTTGTAATTTTATCCAAGGAATTTATAGTAGTTGGTGCTGCATGATTTTATGACTCAGCTTTTGACCATAAGTTCTATATGTTACCAGAATTTACGGAGTACATGATGAGGCAAAGGACAAGGCATTTGAACTGGAGATGAGTTGGGTGTGTGATGAGTCTAACCGGCAGCATCAGAAGGTAATTCAGGGGATCCTTCTTGAGTACACTTCCAATAGGAACTGGTATCTATGTTAAATGCTATTATTCCCTCTGCATTTTCTTACCTTTTTGCTTGGACCTGCCACACAGGCACAGAGAGATATTAAAGCAATATAAACTGCATGAATGAATGTTATTTGATGTTAAACTGAAATGAAAGCCGCTTAGTAACTCATGCTGATTTTTGATGTTGCCATAGGTTCCTGCTGATCTGTTAGAGGAAGCCAAGGCTGCAGCTAAAGCTGCACTTGAAGAGATGGATGCAGACTAGTGGCACAAATACAACTTTGCTCTCGATTTATTACTTTTATCAACTGATCAAATAGTCTGTTCTGGCTCTGCCATGTTTGGAATTTGGCACCTGTATGACGATTGCTTTTAGTGATGATAAAGATCTCCTATTTTATCACTGTTGACTGTAATCTGTATGCGTAATTTTCTTAGATCAAGAGGATAGGTTACATTCTCATATGGTGAATTCTTGTCTTCAGCAACTTTTATATTGGATAAATGGCTGCCTTTTTTTTTCTTCAATTGTGGGATCCTTACCTCTTGTTATACTGCTATAGATTTGCTTTGATTGAGTGAAGAATTATCACTAAAATGGCGAGTTGATCCTACATGCCTTGAAAGCAAATTCAATCCAAGTTTGGACTGATTGTGAAGAAATGTGTGTATTGAACAATGATGAATTTTTAAGAAATTCACTATTAGCAAGAAGAGCAATGCCAATGAACAAAAGAATAAAGATTCATTGACTATTTCAACTACACCATGGATTCTCATAAAGTAATGAATGATATATGCCATTTACAGATATAGAATGCTTTCTTTCAACAGTGTCCAAAGTCTACATCCATAGGCAAAACAAAATTCTAACTTGATGTTTCAATCTCCTTTCCATGATCCTCATCAATATGTCTCTTTAACCTCCTAAGCCAGATATCATAGTCCATACGATAGGGCGTTCCACAAAGGCTGTCAACATAATCTGCAAATGCTTTCAAGACTGCAGAAATATCTCCAAGCCTCTGGTGGATTATCCTTCTTGACCAAGAGGTTTCCCTCCACTGCAATGCTCCTTCAACTGAATCAAGATCCGGCATATCACCACCAGATGAAAAGTAAAGCATGTAAACCAGAGACTCAGCGTCAGAAGCTGAACACAATTTCCCTTCTTGAAGGGCATACGTAGAGGAGAAATGGAGATTCATTGCAGGTCGATCCTTATCTTCTAAAATAGCATGTCCCCAACCAACAAGAACAAAATAAGGCTTCCCCACATCAGATGTAACAAAAACAACATTCTCAGGCCTGATGTCACCATGCCGAATGCCAGCTGAGGTAGCTGCTGAAAGGGCAGATAGGCAGTCATGGCAACACCTGATAGCCTCATCTTTACCAAATTGGCCAACTTTCACCATATCAGCAACTGTTATGCCCACTGAGTTAGTCACTAGAATAGGGGTCCCACACCATCGGTAATCACAGTTACCACCATTTCGTCTCCTGCACTGGCCAGGGTGAACTATCCGGCCAGATGCACTCAATTGAGGCAGATACTTGCTAGATAATCCATTATGCTTCATAATTTTTAATATCTTAGTTTGCCGCTGAACTTGATACCATCGCTTCATATCTTCCCATGCTGGTTCCAGCTGAGAAGGATGCGAACCTACGTACAGAAATAAAGCCTTACCTGGATCTTCAACAGGAGATGCGATATAATATGGAATCTCTCCATCGGCCAGGACTGCGTTGATCTGATAACCCTTCTGCAAGATTGAATCTTCTATCAGCAAGACAGAACCTACTTCCAGCTTCATGGACTTTTCAGAAACCAACCTGACAGATTCTTCATGCACTTCTACAATTTCAGGCGAAGCACTATGCTGCTCAAGGCGAAATAAGCCATTTCCACTTGACCTGTTATCCCACAATTGCCTTTCAATTCTTCTTGCTTGAAGACGAGAACTGTGGTTAGCAGCCAAATCTTCAACTGAGTTCGTTGACATTCCAGCATACTGAGTGATCGAGTGGAACGTAGCAAAAAGTACCTGTAGAGCACCAATATCTCCCCAGTTAGCATTTCCAAGTTTGGTCCAGATTCTATCAACGGGGGATATTGTAATTAAAGCATTACTTTTTATCCATTCAGCAGCACAGCCATAAACATCATTCACATCCATTTCCAACTTGGTTATATCTCCTTCAACTTTTCATGACCCCGCCATATCGAGAGTCAGCTAAAAGAACAAAAACAGAATTCAAACTGAGGGGAATATTGTATCTGCTGATGCTTCTTGTAAGCAATACACGTAGCGTAAAGAATAAAGCTTCGCCTAAAACTGAGAGAGAAGGCTTACAGTCATTCTCTACTGTAGCACAGTTTCCAATATCAGGCCTTAGTATAGCAAGTTGCAAAATATCATCCCACTTCCCTCGTGGATGCTTTGGGTTCTTTAGCATTATAGCTGTAGCACAAAGACCTTCAACTCTCCCTTTAGCAATGGCGTTCTCAGCCTGGTAGAATCTCAAGTTTGAATTGTAGATACTAGAAACATAGAAAGGCAGAGGTTCCTCCTGACCCCAAAATAACTCCCATAAACCCTTTACGCTTGCATGTAGAAAATCTTCAAGGGCAAGATAAGCAGTTGCTTCCACAGCACCAGTAGCTGAGTCATAGATCGCTCTAGGCATTCGAATCAGCTGCTGAAATGGAACTCCTTCCAAAGCATAATCAAACTTTTGAAGATCTATCAATTCAAAAGGAACATCAAAGGGAGGTTCCTCTCGTACCTCTTCATACCATGTCTTAAGGTTTTCAATAAGGCTTTCACTATCTACGAACCTACGGAGAAATTCTTTGTGATCTTGGACCCTCCCACCTGAAGAAATACTAGACTTTTTTGTCCCAGATTCCCTGGATTCTCGATCTGTGGATCCACCTGTCAATTTAGTGCAGATAATACAGAAGCCAATAGTTAGGCGTGTTTTACAGGATTTTACTGATAAGAGTCTTCTTACAATCATTAAAAAGTGGATACATTCGATATAATTTACACGATACACTCCTAGACTATTTCGAGACAATAATAGGCTCAATCTCAATAAGAGGCAAAGAAGGTTATTATGGTCATGAATGCAAGAGATGTTATTGAACAGAGAAAAATATGAACAATTATCAACTATTCGTTCATCCAAGAATAAGTCTAAAGCAAAAACATCAATACAGGACGAGGACATCTGGGAAACACCGACTTTAGAAGCAACTTATTAAAGATGAAAAGCACAAAACAATGAGACGGCTAATGAATTCAATTACATCAAACAACTAAAATTACTTATTTCAGCATCAAGTAAATAATCGGGGTATCAAGCTCTTAACCCATAATATGGAAGTGTGATAGAGAGTGGAGATGAGGGTGAGGAGGGGTATGTCTATTTCTGAGGAACCAATCATGCCGGAGCAATCAACTATAGAAGTCATCCACCTTGTGAGACCGGTGGAGTGGTATAGGGAGAGGAACAGGGATTTGCATATGGTGTTGATCGACCTAAAGAAGGCTTACAACAAAGTCCCAAGGAAGGTTCTATGGAGATGTTTGGATACTAGAGGTGTCCTTGTGGCGTGCACTAGGGCAATGAGGTTGTAGGATTGAGCCAAGAGGGTCAGGACAGTGGGAGGAGAAAGCCAATCAATATGACTCTAAGCCAAAAATTTAGTTGGGTCTGTTATAAGAATTCTCTGTAATCACTATGATCCTTTAGGGATTTCCAGAAGAATAATTCAAGAAAGTTTTCCTTTTTCTGAAGAAATAAGAATTTCAAGAGCAGCATACTCCGAGAGTAAGATAAAAATCTCAACTTTAGTCAACAATCACACCACAATTTCTTTTCTTCTTTTACACTTTCAAGAAGTAGATCAAACCATAGCTTCAATACCATACCACTATAAAACTACAATATTCACCAATTATAGCCCAATAAAATCTAACTATTGAAGTGGGAGAACACAAGGCTATATAAGCCCAACATCAACTCCCCATAAACCGATGTGGGACTCAAGTCCTGCGCCTTGCAATAGGATCATAACAAACCACCATGCTCTGCATCCATCAACTATTTCTAGCCCCCAACCAACAATACAATATCGGCATCACCGTCCAAGGCACGACGAGCACGAAGGGCGGTGGCTAGCTCTAATACCATTGATACAACCTAGAAAAAACTACAACCCAAAAAGCTCGCTATTAAAGTGGAAGAACCCAAGGCTATATATCCCACATCAACTCCCCACCAAATCAATATGGAGCTCAAGTCCCATAAGTCTACAACAACAACAACAACAACAACAACAACATATCCATAGAAATCACACAAGTGGGGTCTAGGAAAAGTAGAGTGTATCCGCTGCAATGGTAAAGCCAATATTTTCGTCAAGGGTGTTCATACTTTTAGAATATGGATGGGTGATTCAACAATTGATATATATCAAGATATCTATATTTAACCTATATATTCAAAAAAGTTTTCCGACGAAGGATGTTTATCTGACCACCCTTGGGTGAATGTAGCTCCGCCCTGGTATCGGGACCTTACCCCTACCTCGTCCTTGCGGTGACACAGAGGTAAAGAGGCTATTTCCGAACGGCCCTCAGCTCCCTTCCCTTGGGGAATCTACATTCAGTAAACCCCAGAAAGCCAAAATCACAGAACTCACAGAAATTATCACAAAAATTCAGAAATATCCCAATTCCAAGATTAACATTTACTCCTTCCTCACACACAAAAAAAAACTACATTCATTCAAAACCCACATTCACAAACTAAAAGTACAACAAATCACCAACCGTAAACCATTAAAAAAATCACCAAAATTTTTTTTGGCTTTTACTCCTTCCACATTAAGTCCATTTTCAGTCAAAAGAATAAAGCCAAAGTCAAAACAGTACACAAAAATTAAAGGGTTTCAACTAACTAGAGAGAGAAGAATTTAGTACCTTCCATTACAGTATAAAAGAATGAAACTTTAACTGAAATGCTCTTCAGATCATCAACCTTCAAAAAATTCTTCCATTTCCAGTTTTCTTTCAATGATAATTTTTTTGTGAGGTACAATAAATGGGAGTATTTTGCTTATTTAAGAAGTTTTCAAATAAATTTCATTCTCACTCCCCTTTTGTTCAAAAATATAATTTGTCACTTTAACTTTAACCCCCCCCCCCCCACCCCCCCAAAAAAAAAAACATTTCAAACTAAATATCATTTTAAAAATTAAGAGATGAAAATTTATATGTTTTTCCAACTTTAACCTTAGGAGTCGTTTGGTACGTGAGACATCTAATGTTTAATTTTTGGTATATCCATTTTATCCCACCTACTTTGAGATTCTATTGTCTTATCTCTGAAGCAAGATCGATTATTAAATTAGTCCAAAATTATAATCCCATGATAGTTTAATATGTGCACCAAATAATCCTTTACGTTATAGTGTTCAATTCCCAAACAATATTTATTAGATAAGGATAATTTAGTAAAATTATGTATTTTATTTATTAAATTTTGATAGATATGGTTTTTATTAAAATGACACTTACTTAAAATAGAAGGAGTAATTTGGAAAAATTGTTCTTTGTATCCCTTTGACCCTATCGGTAATCAATGTACCAAATGAAGATTTTTTGACCAGATACGCGATAAGTGTTCAAAAATTTTATAATCAATTTTGAGTCAATTTTTATCAATTTGGTAAACGATTGAACTTGATAGTGACAATTCATGTGAAAATTCGAAGTCCTCATACAATCTGATTTCTGACGTCATATATTTCTAATGTCATCTATTTCTAAAATATTAGAAATTTTATTTCATCATATCGATAATCATGAATTGTTATTCATCAAATACTCATTATCGTTATTTACTATCAATCATTTTGATTAATTAATAAAAACTATTTTCTCCTTCTTTTTATTGATTTTACTTCATTATTTATTACATTGCTTTCATTATTTTTACATTTTGTTATAAAATTCTTTTTCAAAGATCAAACTATAGTTTTTACGCCTTCGATAAGTGGAAGGACTTAGGAGGATGGAGCATCCTTTGCCTTAAAAAATAGGCAAATTCGCCTTCAAGTTGTCAATATAATCGGGTTAATATGTGATCATGAGAATATGCTAATGCATGAAATTCAATTCTCAAAACTTAAGATTGAGCAAATTACATTGGGAAACACTAAAACTAAAAAATTACAAAAAAAATAACCTTCGTTGTATAGACATGTATAGTCAGTGTTTTTTTGTGTATCATAATGTATATTTAGTATATAACTCATGTATAAGTAATATACATCATATAATAGTGTATATTTTCTATAACTCTTGACAAACTATATTATATAGTCATGTATAGTTTCACTGATTTTAGGCTATTTTTTATGTAAATAAAATATGAGCTATTTTTTTTTGTAATTTTTTTTTTGTATATATATGTAATCTGCTCTTTAAAATTATCCAGCAACATTTTTCGATGATTATGAGTAGGTGAAAAGTAAACTCCCAAAATTATTGCTTGTGATTTTAATTTTGACAACCCATATTTTCTTTTTCTTCTTCTTATTAATAAATAATATTGCAAAAGCCTTGTTTATGTTTATTATAAAATCAAATATTTGAATACACGTCTAGGTATTAAAAACGTGCATAAAATTTAAATATATGTATTAAAATATTTAAAGTACTATAACTATTACTTGTATAAGCACCAATAAGTAAGCAACTCGCGGTTGATATGCTAGCTTTAACTGCCTGCCTGTGTATTAAAATATTTAAAGTACTATAACTATTACTTGTATAAGCACCAATAAGTAAGCAACTCGCGGTTGATATGCTAGCTTTAACTGCCTGCCTGTGTATTAAAATATTTAAAGTACTATAACTATTACTTATATAAGCACCAATAAGTAAGCAACTCGCGGTTGATATGCTAGCTTTAACTGCCTGCCTGTGTATTAAAATATTTAAAGTACTATAACTATTACTTATATAAGCACCAATAAGTAAGCAACTCGCGGTTGATATGCTAGCTTTAACTGCCTGCCTATCAACTGAGTATTAAATAACTAAGACGGCTTGTTTCTTTGATTATGAATATATAAAACTTAGTTTTATTGTTTAATAAATATATACAAAAAATTAAATTAATATAATACTGTATCAAAATAATATTTTTCACAAACATATATTGCGGTTGGTTGTGTTATGTCGATTGAAAATGATAGTATTTCTTATTTATTTTATGATAGTTGACAACAAAAATTGATAATTTGGTGGATGGTAGTATTAATGATGTCACGATAGTGGTAAATGATGATTGGTGATGGCAACGATGACTAATTGATTCAGGACAATGGGTACAATGGTTATGGATGGTGATAGTTAATAGTGGTCGGTAACGATATTTAAAGTATGGAATCAATATATTTTCGATTTTACTCTTATTATCCTAATTTATCAATAAGTATGGAATCAAAATATTATTAATTCAATATAAATATCAAAACGCAACTCAAACAAAAAAATCTACAATTTAAAGAAAAAAATAGTGAATAATTTCGTCATTTTAAAAGAATGATTTGATTTAATTTATTACGGAATTTAAGAAATAATATTTTTAAATTTTTTTTTTTTTGAAGTTTTAAATTTTTTTAAACTAAGGGCGTATATAAATTATATGTAGCCTTTGGGCAAAAACCAAGAAAGAAGGAAATACAAAGCAAAACAAGATCCCCCAAAGCTTTCACTCACTCTGATTCTCTCACAGTGACAAACAAATCTCTAACAAAGCACATCGAAGAGCTCTGTATATCTCTCTGAAACATGGGTTCAGGTCAGAATTTCGATTTTATATTGAAAAAAAAAATAATTTAATGCAAGTTTATTTCTTCTATATACCCAAATTTCTGCAAAGTTTGATAAGGATTTTTATGAAATAAGTAAATTTTTGGTGTGTATATACAAAAAAGATGAAATTTTGAGACATGTGGTTTTGTTCTTTACGTATATACTGATATTATTTGTATGTTTTAGATGCTGATATGGAGGATTACGGATTTGAGTATTCTGATGAGGAGCAGGAAGAACAGGATGTTGATATCGAGAATCAGTATACAATTCGAAAGGTTAGTTTTGAGATTTATGCAGGTTAATCAGCTATAACACCCTACATTAGTTTGGTTTTCTGGTATAGTTTAATGGATGATATGCTATTTTGAAACATTGATCAATGGTCTATCTGAAGCAACTTTCTACCCACAGAAAGGTAACGGTAAGGTCTGCTTGCGTCTTGCCTTACCCAGAACTCACTCGTAGGATTACACTAGTATGTTATTGTTGCTGTTGATCAATGATCTATGTATAAGGTCTGCATGCATTCTGCCCTACGTGGACCTCATTCGTAGGATTACACTGGTGTGTTGTTGATCAATGGTCTATGTATAATCCACAAGGTAATGTTGTTGATTGAGTTACTTGATGGTTACCATCTTAAGAAATTTGGAGGCCACTATCAATGTCGGAGCGAGATTTTTGCTAAGGGGTTCAAAAATACAAAGAAGTAAATGCACGAAGAAGTTAAGATAATTCACTATCTATTATATATATAATATAATTTTTGGCCACCCTTGAACTCACTTGGTTCCGGCGCTGTCCACTAGTGATAATCTTGTGAAAAGTAACATGGTACATGTGAAACAAATAACTTAAAGTTGAATCAAAGCACACAAGTGTCTCTCCATTAATTGTTAAGACTTTGAATTTGGTTAGCTTTTACTTAGATTCATTTAGGTTGTCCTGGACCATGGATTAGTATTTAGTGTTCTTGTACTGAAAAATCTTTTTCCCCTTACATTGCCTTTATCACCTGTCCTCATCAATGCTTTATGTCCATAGTCATTTAATAAATGAAGTGTCATAAGGGTTTACTGTTTTCCGTCCCCATTGCTACTCCCTTCTGATTTATTTGTTTATTATTTTTGATAAAGGTAACAATATGGAAGCAGTATTTACACAAAACTATACATCACCTTTTAAAACTCAAAAGAGATCCAAAACTGTAAGATTGTTTCGGTATAATCTACCCAAACTTCTTTATACCAAAATGAAAAATCTAAAATACAATTCATCTTGACTTTTATAATGGAGTTATACTAATCTGTACTTAATTAACACCATTACATTCCATCTTTCCAAATGAATTATTTCTACTTCCTAAAATTATTCTCTCCATCGTTGCTAAACTATATAAGTTGGAAGGTCACTTCCTGTTAACATTTTTCTTAGTTTGTCTACTTATCAATCTTGCTATATAACAAAACAAGAAAAACCAGAGAGAACTTCTTATTGAATTAAGTGGTTAATAAGATGTACAGGGCCTTCTTATAAAGGTGTTTAATTGTACATGTAATAATGGAAGTTTTCTAATTCCCGGGATTCCAAGTAATTGCTTTATAGTCATTAAGACTTTCCTGCACAATATTTTTAAGGCTTAAGTCATATGAGGCCATCTAAAGTTGTTCGTATATTTCACTTAAAACACCTCAACTTATTCTTGTATCTATTGAACACCTTATTTCTTCAAAAGCTATTCCTATTAAACTCGAAAGGCTGACTGGCAAAAAATGTGGATTGCACGCTCTTTAAGCGCGTTAAACAATGTGAAGTAATATCTTTTTCCTTTTTCTTTCCCTAATTTATACACCTAAATTACTGATAAAGAAAAAAAAAACATTGCTAACAAAAAAAATGAGATGAAGACACGTCTTCTTCCCCAGGATGTTTTCTCAAGTATACCCATCCACCATAATTGGGTCGGTTCTTGACGGAAGGGTGGGGGGTGTTAGGTAAAAAAGTTAATTTTTGTTTTCTTAAAATTCTTTTTGGATTATTAAATAGGGTTTTAAAAAAAATTGGTTCCGATTGCAATGTGTAATCATTTCATAGGTACACCTGCTATGTACTTGCATTTGAGATACACACAATTTTGTTTTTCAACCAAGTATCATTTTATGTCTAATAGGTATAAATTTTTTAACGTTAAAGTGTTCAATAGGTACAAGTTAAAGTTAAGGTGTCTGAATGAAATATGTGAACAACTTTAAGGGCCTCATATGACTTTAGCCTAGTTTTAATGGTTCTCTTGACTTGATCATTCCCTTAAACTTTTGACAAGCCTCATTAATCTCTGGGATGTGAAGCAACTTGAGTTTGCTTTTTATGAAATTTTAACTTTAAGTTGGTCCAACAGAATATTGCATTCGTCTATGTTAATTTCCTCTATCTACTTGCAATCTTATTACTTAAAAGGAAAATTATGCAAGTTTCCATTCCCTTGATTTCTCTTGATTCCTGCAGAGGTTTGAAATGAATTACATCATCAAATGTTTTCCTAGAACTCCGATGAAGAAATTGAGTTCTACTGATAGCATCATAACAAGGATGAAATCGTCACTACATGTACTTGTGATTGCGGCACAGTTATGTGCTAGCTAACTCAGTATCCTGGAATTTTGATTATGTAAATTGATGCATTTGTACATGAAGTACATTATTTTGTCATTTTTGGTATGACATATATTTCAGTAATTGTATTCTTATTCCTGCTTTCTAAATCTAGAGCTTCTTCTGTATTGCCCTGATTTTCCAGGTCTGGTTGAGACAGATCCTGAGGATGCACTTGAGGGGTTCGCTGAAGTGGTACGAATGGAACCTGAGAAGGCGAAATGGTAATTTACAGCCTATGCTATGAAGTTCAGTCCAATGGTGTTACTAATTTTCTTTTGGAAATGCGGTGTTATTGGTTGGTTTCCCATACATAAACTATGCTACATGCAAAATCTGGTGAATAGAAGGAAAAGTTTGTATGCCTATCTAACCTATTGACTACTTAACGTGTGAGGCCGAAGAAAAAATCATAGCTTTTGAACTGAGCTCACTAGCTGGAAATCAAAACTTGTTTAGCTGAGTTGTAGTAGTTTCTCCAATGCTTGCTGCCCAAGCTATTTCATTGTGTGATGCTACATGCCAAAAGATCTATCAGACACAAAATGAAAAGCCTAAGAGACAAAAGAAGCTGTCCTAGATAATATTCCAATAGAAAGTTACCAAGTAAACAAAGAACTTGGGTACTGACGATCAAGTGCTGAAACAAGAGTCAACTTTGCAAACAAAGTACTCTATCCCACTTAATACTTCTTGGCATAGCATTTATATCAAACAGTTGTTTAGATTATCCAATATATTCCCATGAGTCATGCATATTTTTTCCTTATAGTGTATTTCAAATAAAGACAAAATAGATTTTGCAAATTGACAATGGAATCACCTATTAAAGGTGCAATGAAAAGGATTTTGGTAGTCCTTGTAACAACTTTTAATTGCTTATTAGATCTCTTCCATGCTACCCATTTTCCTATCTTCAATTTTGTGGATTTACTTTGCATACTCTACTATTTTATGAAATCGTCAAATAGAGGATTCATTGATTAAACAATTTATGTGTTACTATGTGGTACGATTTTAACATCTTTTAAGATAAACCATACCAAACCTGTTGAGTTCCCACATCGGTTGTGGGATGGGTATCTAGTCTCTGCATATTCTTAGGTAATCCTCACCTTATGGGCTAACTTTTGGAATTGACTGAGACTCTGAGAGATCCAAGGTCCACTTTTTATCATGATATCGAAGTTAATCCCATCCCAAGTCATTGTTTATCCATAGGCCCAGTCTTATATTGTCCGAGCTCCAGATGTCCAAACCTGGGTGTGCGTGATGTTGAGTTCCCATATTGGTTTTTGGGATGAGTATCCGGTCTTCTTATATGTTCTTGGGCGATTTTCACCCATGGTATAGCTTTTTGAATTGAGTTAGACTGCAAGTCCAATTTCTTATTGCGGTTTGTAACATAATATGGTGATGTCTGTAATGATTTGTATATAAGACATGACATAGCATTTTTCCTAATGATCTTCTAGGTCTTGGCTGTATTTTTTGGCATTATATTACATTTGATCAGTATCAGTGTATTTCTCTTCTTTAATTTGAACTTTTTTTAGGATATTGCATTATATTCAGCAGTCCCAGTTTTTCAACATTGAACTGCTTTTACACTACGATTTCAATTGGTTCATGGCTTATGATTTTCCTTCTTGTGTCTTGATTAGGGGTTTTAAAGCTCTCAAGCAGATGGTCAAAATTTATTATCGTTTAGGGAAATATAAGGAGATGATGGATGCTTACAGGGAAATGCTTACTTATATTATATCAGCAGTAACGCGAAATTACAGTGAGAAGTGTATAAACAACATAATGGATTTTGTCTCTGGCTCAGCTAGTCAGAACGTTGAGTTGTTGAGGGAGTTCTATGAAGCCACACTGAAAGCCCTTGAAGAGGCTAAAAATGAAGTAAGATAATACATTATTTGATTACAACATATATCTGCTCCCTTACCAGGGTGAAGGTCAGTTTGCTAGGCATGGATGTTTTGCTAAAGAAATAATTATATTGTGCAGAGATTGTGGTTTAAGACAAATCTTAAGCTTTGCAAGATCTGGTTTGACATGGGTGAGTATGGTAAGATGAACAAGGTATGGTGTCGTTTGGATATACATCCTTGGTTTCTCACGGATTACAGAGCTATCTTGGTTTACTCTTTTTTATATTCTTTCATTTTAACCACGGAAGATCATGAAGGAGCTTCACAAATCTTGTCAAAAAGCTGACGGTACTGATGATCAAAAGAAAGGGACTCAGCTCTTGGAGGTTTATGCTATTGAAATTCAAATGTTCACTGAAACAAAGAATAACAAAAAGCTCAAGGTAAGTCATTTTGAGTAATTCTACTGCCTCCTCAGGAAACAACCTCTCTACCTCTATGAAGTAGTGGTAAGGTCTGCGGACATTCTACCCTCCCTAAACCCCACTTGTGGGATTCCACTGGGTATGTTGTTGTTGTTGTTGTTTGATATGTCTGGTAAAATGCTTAATGATAGGAATTGTATGGGAAGGCTCTTACAATCAAATCAGCTATCCCCCATCCTAGAATAATGGGAATAATCCGTGAATGTGGTGGGAAAATGCACATGGCACAAAGACAGTGGGCAGAGGCAGCTACCGACTTCTTTGAAGCTTTTAAGAACTATGATGAAGCTGGTAATCACCGGCGCATCCAGTGCCTCAAGTAAGTTAAAAGTTACTTTGTAGTTGTTTCTCTTATTCTGTTCAGGTCATTAAAAGACTCTCCATGGGTGACTAGAGCTCTTGCAATAAATTATATTTGTTAATTTTTGGATAATAATAGGAGATAAGAACTTCTGTTATACTAAAGTGGAGAATTGTACAAGTATGAGATATAAACAACACTGCTGAGCATCACTAGAAGTGCCTATCACTAATGCAAATCTTGAGTTCGTTCCTGAATTTGGTCGTGAAGATTAGCTTTTGCATGTGTAAAAATCTGTTCGAGCTATAATTTTTCAGGGCGAGCCAATAGTTTTTTAGGCCTCTCTAGGAATTTTAATATCTATCAACTTAAAAAGTATAAAAAGAGAGCTCGTTGCACCAGAGTTTTAGGATATGAGTTTGCTATGAGATTTCAGCATTTTTACATTCAAAACTGTTTTTTCACCACATTCAAAAGTTGTGTAGCTTGTTAAAGCTCGTTGTTTTCGGTTTTTTAATATTTGCAGATACTTAGTATTGGCCAACATGCTTATGGAATCACAAGTTAATCCGTTTGATGGGCAGGAGGCAAAACCGTATGTATACCTCTATTCAACATATAGTTTATTATGCTTATTTTGTTTCAATATTCCGACTTAGCAAGACCGTATTCCAGGTACAAAAATGACCCAGAAATCTTGGCCATGACAAATATGATTGCTGCATATCAACGAAATGACATATTGGAATTTGAGAAAATCCTTAAGGTGAGGTATACTAGGGTCCTTTTATCGGGTTAAGCACTTCTAGATAGAATAAACAAATGGAAAAATGGATTCTGTGCAGAGCAATAGAAAAACCATAATGGATGATCCATTCATTAGAAATTATATCGAGGACTTGTTGAAGAATATACGGACTCAAGTGTTGCTGAAACTCATTAAACCATATACGCGGATCAGGATTCCTTTCATATCGAAGGTACAAGTAATCCTCATGCCTTTCTCTGTTCATAAATTGAAGTTTGTACTCCGTGTTCTTTCCATTTCCCCTCTCCAACTTTTATAGTCGATTCTTTAGTTGGATGTTTCCTGCTTATATGTATCTGAGAAATCCTCTATTGAACGGAAGTTTGCCATGTTCATCTGCATTCAGGAGATCAACGTACCAGAAGACGACGTGGAAACGTTACTGGTGTCATTGATATTGGATAACCGGATACAAGGTCATATTGACCAAGTAAACAAATTGTTGGAGCGTAGCGACAGGTTCTTCCACTGTCTTTTTCTCTCCTTAAGGGTTTGTTTGGTGTGAGGGATAAAAATAAATAGTCATGAGATAATAAAATATTGAAGGGATAAAATTTTGGTATCTTGTTTGGTTGCTATATTTGCGATAACTTATCCCTCCATTTATACTATAGTGATATAGTGGATAACTTATCCCGGGATAGCTAATAAGTGGTTCCCAGCCAAATGACCCCTAAGTTCATTGCACTGCCACACATATCTCTATGATAATCATCGATAAATAACCTAATACAAGATTGTAATAAACTTGCTCATGACACATTAAACCACTATCAGTGTATATAAGTTAAACCTTGTGTTTCGTTTTTTCTTTCTTTCTCTATTATATTGAACTTTATTGTATATTTGCCTTTTCAGGTCAAAAGGGATGAAGAAGTATACAGCTATTGATAAATGGAACACACAATTTCAGTCTCTTTATCAAACCATTAGCAATAAAGTGGGGTAAAATCAGTGTTCAACTGAAGTTATTTTTTATTTTTTATTTAAAAAAAGTTTATAAAGACTAGCAGCAAGCTACAAAGTGAACAGGAGGACAAGAAGAAAGAGAGTACCAAATTTCTCCTGTCTATTTATGTTTTCAACTTACAAATTTAGCTCTTTATCCTTCAGCTCCCCAGACCCTAAGCGTACTAAGCATAGCGGGAGATTTAGTATATCGGGCTTGCGCTTTTTATGAATGCCTTCTTTGATGCAATCTTTCACAAGTTGTGAGATGAGCTTATAGAAATTGATTTTGTCAAATTATTTTATTAAATTTTGACGATGATGATGATATGATATGAGCTCACATGAAGAAAGGAAGATTCATATAGTTAATTTTAACTTATTTGAAATTGAGGCGTAGCAGTTATTGTTGTTGTTGCTATATAAGGGGTAAAACTTTGTGATCCAATTGGTGTTTAGGTCAAATCAATGAAAGCCAAAAAGATTTTACCTATATTGACGGTTCTACAAAAGATTTTTTTTGACCAAAAATATTCACACAAATAATAGTGTCATAAAGAAGTTTGACTGGATTTTTAACAGATAATAATGTTATAAAAAAGGTTTGACTATATTTATCAAAATCCATCTCTTTACACTATGTGATTTATATAAACTCTACATAAATAATAGAAGTTTGACTGAATTTTTAATAGATAATAGCATTATAAAAAGGTTTGATGGTATTTATTAAAGTGTTTGACTATATTTATTTTAGTCAACACATCCTAATCACAAAATCTATAAATAAAATCAACAAAAGGAAACAAATTAATCCTAAAATCCCTATAAATTAAGTAGAATATCCTTGACATCACAAAAAATGGAGAAAACAATTCTATTCATTTTCTCTCTTTTTTTTTCTATTTTTTTCTCAATCTATGTCTTTCACTATGAATAAATACCCTCCTTGTTTTGATTGTAATTGTACTGGTAATAGATGCAGACAAGGGTCAAAAGATCCATTAAAATATGAATGGCCAGAGTTAATCGGAGTTGAAATTATGAAAGCTAAAACCATAGTAGAGCATGATAATCCTAATGTTACTGGTGTTGTTTTGGATGTTTATTGTATTAAGTATGATAATGTATGTTGTAATCGTGTGTGGCTTTGTCCTGATAAAAAAGGTTTAATTAAGGATAAGCCAATGGTTGGATAATTTATCATATTATGTTATTAGTCGTGTTATTATATATTCTGTTGGCATTGGTTGTTTTATGAGTTTTCGATTGCTTTTTGCTATAGTCATTTTTGTATTTGGTGTCTTTCTGCTTTTGGGGGCTGATGTAATTGAGTTGAGGATCTTTTGGAAATAGTCTCTATAAGGTAGTGGTAAGGTCTGCGTACATTTTACCCTTCGCAAACTCCGCTTACAGATTTCACTGGGTATGTTGCTGTATGTTATTAGGACTGCTTATCGGGCAGATGGGACAGATAATATCACTTAACGGTATGGCTTTGAGCTGAGGGTCTTCCGAAAACTGTTTCTTTATATTTATGAGGTAGCAATAAAGTTTGCATACATTTTACCCTTCTCAAACCCCACTTTGTGGGAGCTCACTGGGTATGTTGTTGTTGTTGGTTTGGCTTATAGGATATCGATTTTTGCATTTACTAATCTGCTAGCCAACCTATAAGATACTAGTTGGTTCAGTAATGGATTAATAATTATCTAATGATTATTCGGTGGTGTATCGGTTAATCTCTGATCTCTATGGTACTTTTTTTTTTCAATGAACACATAGTCACACCTTACAAAAAAGATAAAGACTTTTTTTTACATTATTTTAAATGCAGTCAGTCAATGAGTAGTGAAAAAAAAAATATCGTCATACCAATTTTAACACTTTAACACTTGCCTTACATAAAATGGGCAAGGCAAAATATATATAATAATAGAAAAATAAGTAAGTTTTTCATTTAGGAGTTACGACTAACAAAAAAATAAAAATAAAAAATATATATAATTATCCTTATATACTATGGCAAAATATTAAGAGATGCTAATATACCTAAGATAAAAATATAAGTATGATAATTTTTAACAGTTTACCCAATAAGTAAATTGAATAATCCGCCTACACATCAGTAAGTTGCTAATTATAAAATTTTAATTTGTTCCTCAATCATTTATCTGATAACGCAATACTAAATTCTACCCAAAATGAGTATTGCAATAGAAATCAAATTATGTTGAAAGTATCACCTCTAAATAAGTCTTGCAATGGGCAATCTGAATTTAGTTTGGTCCGAAAAAAACTAAAAATTTTGAAACATGGAATCTCTATGCAGATTAATGATAATTAAAGATTAATGCCTCATTATTTAACTAATCAGCCTACTTTTGGCTAAAAAATAAAAGCAAAGATGCCACTAATTGTTGAAATGAAATAAAGTTTTTGTCAAATGGTCTCTTTACCAACTAACAAAATCCTAACATTTTTTTGGAAGAGATTAGATGCTTCACATTAATCATATAAAATATTCCTTTTTTTAAAAAAAAATTATTAAAAAGGTCTAAATTTATGCTTACATTATTCAAAAGGCCTTAGTACTACATTTAGATATATTTTAGGTTTATTCTAAATTCACTGAGTATGTTGTTGTTGTTAACAAATTATTCCGTATTTATTATGATATCAATGAAATTTTACCATGAAATAAATAAATGCTATGTATCACGTATTTTAACTAAAAGAAAGTCCAAAATTTATCTCTTTTTTTATAAATTTGATTAAAATTATTTCGAGTTATACTTAAAGTTGGAGCTCCTAATGGTCTTGACCCAATGTATAAGGGTAAATTAATTTTTAAAAAATTTTTATTCAGCACTCGATATTTGCATTGAAGTTCACACATTTTCATATTCGTTCTTGGAAGTCCTATTTTGGGGACGAAGTGTTCTTTATAAAAATTGATTTTGTTTTCAGAGCTCAAATTTAAAATTTCTAATCAAGGATGACAAAGTAGTTACAATCTGATCACCACACTTCACATAAAATATATAATCCCGAAAGATCTCAATTGTAAAAAACAATTAAACGCAGACAATAATAATAATATACTTGGTGAAATTTTGTCATTGAAACTTGAAAAGAATTTATATACACCAATTTTATTCTCATCTCATAAAAAAAGGAAATTATTTTCAAAAAATTCTCGATCAAGACAACTAAATACGTAAACTCGACCACATACCAAAAACAAGATACAATATACATATATATTTGTAGAAAGTATTCAAAATATAGACTATTTCTTAATCAGAGATTTTAAGTTTGAGTCCTGAATACGAAGAAAATTCGGTTAGAAACGCCTCCTTGAACCAACATGGATTCTAAACATCAAATATAGAACTAAAAGGAAAAACGACTCCAATACTCCGAAGGACATTCAATTTGAACTTGATGAACCTTTTAAACACCACTATTTAGATTTCATCTCTATCATTTAAAAGTGGTCCAAAATAATACATCATATTGTTCTCTAATATTTGCAAAAATTATAGACAATGATCTAACGCTTCCTCGTACAATTTTAATTTGCTCAGAAAAATTATTTAGATAGTCGTTTAACTTTTTCTCATAAAATATTTTTAATTTTTCTCTAACATAACCATGAATTGCAAGCAGTGGAAGATCCTTGATTGTCACTAAAGGGGATCAAAATCTGAAAAAATAGTTATACGACTAGTCGAAGGGGGTTTAACATCTATTATATATATATATAAATTATTTTAACCATATTTAAATACTATAATTTTTCATCAAAGAAAGTTCAAATAAAGCCCTAACAAATCATTTACTAAACAGTTATCTCACGAACAAAAGTTTTTGAAATAATTCAAAATAAGGCAATTAGATGTATCATATTTATTTATAAACATTTTATTTTTTATTTTTATTTTTATTTTTTGAAAAATGCAAGATAATAAAAAGCTGGCAGGGGCAACGGCTAGTTTTTGAAGAGGACCTGTCCAACGGTCAATAAATGAGCCCAAAAGTGTCGGCAAAATTTGAATTCTAAACAGTGTTTGGTATGGCCCATAACCCAACAATATTTCGGATCTTTAATTTATCAAATATTAAATAAAAATATTCCTACTTTTCTTTATAAACAAATAAAGGAAATAATATTAGTATATTACATAAATGGGTTTGTGATAGTTCGGACATGTGCAGAAAAAAAGTGATGATGCTCCTGTTAGGAGGTGCGAGAGGTTGGATTCAGAGATTACACAGGGAGTAAAGGTAGATCGAAAAAATATTGAGGGAAGGTGATTAGACAGGATATGATGCAGCTCCATATCACTGAGCACATAATCTTCGATAAAAATGAGTGGATGTCGCGTATTAGGATAGAAGGTTAGTTGACTAGTAGGAGTAGGATGATGTTTGACTTTGTGATATAGTAGGTTCGTAGAGGTAGTCGTGTCTTTATATATTGTGTTGTTATTGTCCTCATTCATTTGGTTACTTTTATTGTCTTTACAAATTATTATTTGTTTTCCATTCTAGTCGTTTGGTCTCATATCTAGTTTTTTTTCTGCTTTTGGGGATGATTTTTTTTAAGATTAAGATCTTTTGAAAATATTATATCTATCTCTATGAGATCGTAGTAAGGTCTACGTACATTTTACCCTTCCCAGATATCATTTGTGGAATTTCACTGCATATGTTGTTATTGTTTTGTTGTATCAATTTATTGACTTGGTTCAGACTACGAGAATCAAACTAAATAATGTTTTGTGTGAATTCACATATGAAATTATTATTTTTTAAAATAAAATCTACATCTTTAGAAAGTACATAAAAAAATACTATAAGCCAAAATAATTAAAAATTCAGAATATCCAAAAATATCTTTTAATTGTCCAAATAGTAATTAAGAGAAATAAAATTGAAATGGTTGGAGAAAAAAAATCAAGTGATTTTCATATAATATTGATTTCAAATAAATATATTCTCTAATTTTTATGGAATTTATCCAGCTAAGTTTTGTATGAGTCAACCACCAAAGGACTTAATTAATATATATACTTATCCTCATTATTGATTAATTTGTCTTTTAGTTAATTAATATATATACTTATCCTCATTATTGATTAATTTGTCTTTTAGTTTTCTTTCTCAATGATTGTAAAACTTTTCCAATCATATTTAATTAAAATTGCTCACTTTTAATGTTTATAAACTCAACTATATCTCATTTTATGTATTTAATTTGGATATCTCCTTTGAGCTTGGTTACAATGTTGGTGTTATATAGAATTAATTATTATCATCTTATTAATAAATATATATTGGTCGAGCACGTCTATATAAATTAATTTAAATATTATAATTTAAAATAACAAAATAGTAAAATTTATGTATCAATTGACTCATAAAGTTATAATTATTATCAAATTGTATAAATTGAGCGTTCAAACATCTTTCTCATATCGATC
>DF357447.1:47514-111348 GCA_000787875.1 Solanum virginianum | reverse complement strand
GTGCTTCATTTGATGTTAATTGTAAAAGGGTGTCTTTGTTTTGTGTGTTTGTATGTAAAGCTCTTTGCTTTCATGGTCGAACTTGTGTTTAGTGTTTTGATTGTTTGGGTGTAGGATCCCTTTACTTGACTGATTAGGTTTTCTTTATTTGTGTTGTGTGTGTTGCACTGATTCTTTAATGCTTGTTTTGGTGCATTTGGAAATTTGTAAATAGGAAGATTGGGTTTTGATTTGATTTTCAAGTGGCTATAGAAAAGTTTCTATCAAGTCTTGACTTTGGTTGTGATGAACAATTTTCCATTTTTTCCCTTTGATGAAATTACCAAAGTGCAAGATCCTTTTGAGTCTTTAATCATCCATAAAGTAAGCATTTGAAATGTGTAACTACTAGTCTCCATTCTTTATATTTCTAGGGTTTTAGTTTGTCTTATGGAGTACCATATTTGGAGTTGAATTTTCAGAAAGGTTGATGGATTTTTGGCAGCATGAATTTTGTTGGGCAACCTGAGTTTTCCAGCTCAAAGTTGCTCCTTTTGATTATCGGCTCCATGGTGTTCAACGTTTTGCTAGGATCCCAAACATATCTTTCTCTGGATGTGCTGTTAGTTCTCTTCGCGTTTGCCATTATGTTGTTTGCTTATTTGAAATAATCATTCTTTTAATCTTATTGTTTGTAAACATTTAGTGATGAAACGTATACTAGAAATGTTTGTGGTAGTTAGTGAACTAAAGCACCTTTTTTGAGGGCAGTTATATGAAATGGTGTGTTGGTGCTGTTATGGGATGTCTATTGTTAAGGGTTAAGGGCCACGCAGCAAACATCTTAGCAGTTTTGTTAGTTCTGTCAGTCGCTGAGCTCTAGTGTTCAACGCTATCCACTTTGGAATTTACCAGATTGGGGATATGTGATTGACTATGAATTTGCCCATTCTCGATATCAATGGTTGACTTGACTAATCTTTTGGCTGGATACTCAGATTCTTTGCCTAATCTTTCTTTGTAGCACTGCCAGTTTCAGTACTACCATTTTTTCTGTTGACGTTCAGGATCAAGTAGTTTTAGACAACTCACTCTTTTAGGAAATGAGGATTAGGACTCTTCGGCATCTAATGTTTCTCTTATAAGTCGTTGGATTTTCTAATCATACCACTGGGCGTGTCTTTGTTTGATTTTATGCTGAAACTAGTCAAAGTTTGTTGATGTTGATGTCCTGATTGTGAAGAGAATTTTATCTATGTAGTGGAACAATATTGAAAATAAAGAGCTGCATTCTATGGAGCTTATTAACTAAAAAACCATGCCCTAGGGTCACCGGAAATTTCTTTGCTACTAAAGGTAGCGTACAACAACACCCAGTGTAATTCCACAAGTGAGGTCTAGGGAGGGTGGTGTTACGCAGCCTACCCCTACCCTGTGAGGGACTGAGGATAGATAGGCACCCAGTAGGTAGTGTAAATTTGGAAAACTAGAGAGCTGTATGTGTGATTGGAAAGTCAAGTATATTATTTTGTCTTTGAGTATCAGAGACTTTTTAGACATTAGTCTAATTATGTGGAATAATATGGAAAAGAGGAGTCTATGGACTTGTACTTGGATTGACAATTTTGTGATTCTCTGACATATTATCCACATCTGGTGGTTTAACACAATTTTCTTGACGATGGCCTTGTCATTTTGAACAGCTCTTTACTTGCCTGTTTCTTATGATTGGTTAGACACTTGAAGGATTGTATTCTGATGATCTTTTTCTGGCCCTTTTGCAGGATTCTTTCATGAGATTGATTGTCTTCAACATCTGAACTACCAAACTCCGTGCTTCACTGATAACTCATCAGCAAAGTTGCTAACTGCTCCTAGTATTCTACTTATATTTGGCTATGGTATTTCAATCAAATTTAATTTTTTGTTGTTACTAGGTTATGTTATGTCATTTTCTTCTTGGATCCAAATGAATAGTCCTTATATTCTTTTTCGTTTCCTTATCTTGTGATCAAGTGTGTGCTAATTATTTGTCAATTGATATTGTCCTAAATATGGTTTTTTTGGTATAGGCAACTAATGAAAATCTCCCACCAAATGTGATAAAACAATTGGCAAAGGAATTGAAAAATCTTGATGAAACTCCTCCTGAGGGCATCAAAGTTGGTGTAAACGATGATGATTTTTCAACCATATATGCTGATATTGAGGGCCCAGGTATGTTATTTTTGTTGTATATATTTCGTCAGTTCTTGAGACATGATGCTTATTCTAATTGCTCTTATCTACCTTGCAGCTGGGACTCCTTATGAGAACGGGGTATTCCGAATGAAGTTGATTTTGACACATGATTTCCCTCATTCCCCACCCAAAGGTTTGCCTTGACATTGCTATGTTTTCAAGTTTTACCAGCATGGCATGCTTTGTAATCTATTGCTTGTATCTCGTTTAACTTTGCGTTAGTTTTGTTTCAATCAATTGGCTCTTCTATATTGATCACATTTCAAGAGCCTAAGTTGTATTTTCCCCTTTATTTATTTCATTTTGGTACTCTCTTTCACTTTCTATTCATTTGAAATGGTCAAGTAACTTTACTTGTCGGCGGGTACCTTGGCTTCTACGTGAACTTTCCAGCTGTATATGTAATTCTATAAATTTCCTGGTTTTTGTGTGCATATTTTCTCCGGGATAAGCTACAATTGCTAGTTCTATAGGATAAAGACCTTTGTCAGTTATGATGGAAAATTAAGAGCAGTTACCTTTTGACAATGCATAGGCGGTAAGCACTTCAGAAGCGTTGCTTTTTTCAGCATCTTTGGGTGAATCTCTCATTGCCAATTGCTAAGAGTGCATAATTTTTTTTCTAGGTTATTTTCTGACCAAGATTTTTCATCCCAACATTGCTTCAAATGGTGAGATTTGTGTCAATGCTTTGAAAAAAGATTGGAATCCTAGTTTGGGCCTACGACATGTTCTCATGGTAAGTTTATGTTTTTTTCCGAAGTAAAAATTGAGTCTGCCTTTGGAGGACTTTGGAGATATAAATGTGAAGTGACATTTTCCTTTCTTTAATGGTTTTATAATAGGTCGTAAGATGTTTACTTATCGAGCCATTTCCAGAATCTGCCCTAAATGAGCAAGCTGGCAAGATGCTACTTGATAATTATGATGAGTATGCTAGACATGCAAGGTGAGTTAGTGTGTCCTAGCTTCACACTTCACTTCACCACATATGTCATCGTCACTTCTATGATTTGTCTCATTTTATTTGGCACCGTTATGCTTGATTATCCTACATGTAGCCGTCATAATATTTATGGCGATAACATTGTTTTGTTGTGCTTTAGATTATTATCTTGTGGATTTCATAGAAATTGTACGTTTTGAAAGGGTATAAACTGGAGATCAAACTGGACATCTATCTGGTTCAAACCAAAAAGAAGATCCGAGTGAACCAATTCATGCTCATTTCTCTTTGTAGATGTAAAAACTTGGAATTCCTGCTCGTAAATCTGATGACTAAGTTTAATAGACTTGAGCCATTCTGGTAGATGTAAAAACTTGGAATTCCTGCTCGTAAATCCAATGACTAAGTTTAATAAACTTGAGCCATTCTGGCTGACTAGCATAGTTTATGTGGTCGTAGGTAATATAATGTTTCAGTCAAGTTATGCGCCGCGTTATTTGCCCTTTGTAGATGAAAAAATAAGCTTATCGTTTAGCACTTTGAGTGCACTTCCTGTGACCGTCTAATGCTCCCTTGGTGTTTAAACATGCAGGCTCTATACTAGTATTCATGCTAAACCAAAGACCAAGTTAAAAACAGGAGCAATCTCCGAGTCAACAACAGCCCTAAATGTTGGCCAGACGCATACTTCACTGCGTAACGTTGATCAGAAGACCATGGTATCTGGAGTCGCGCCTCTCCAACAGCCTTCTCCATTAGCACCTACAGCTAACATTGTAAAAGGAGGAAACAGTCTGGACCAGCCGCCAACTGCGGACACAGTGGTTAGTGGATCAGCAGCACCACCATCACTGACGATGAAGAAGGAAGCTGGATTGGCAAAACTCCCTGCAGACAAAAAGAAGATTGATGCAAGAAAGAAAAGCTTGAAGAGATTATAACTTGTTTTGAAATGGATTATGTGACTAATTCATTTGCTCTTTGTTGTTTTTGTTTGATAGATGGAAGAAACAGTCCTGCTGAATTGAATTTGCCATTGTTCCCTGATAAATGAAATGGATAATTTCAGTTGTTTCTTGTTTTTTCATGGTTCAAAAATGAAATGGATAAAGTTTGATATACAGGAAACTTTGAAATAATGTATAGTTATTTTCGTGTGATTTAGTATCTATTTTTTTTTTTAGTAAAATTTCAACTTTAACTTTTCATATGGTATTTTTAAGCTCACAAGATTAAAGGATATTTTGGTATATTTTGACATAACTTTAATTTAGAACTACAAAATTGAAACATCTTATTTATTTTCTTAAATCTCATATCAGGTCAAATCAAATTATTCTTTTTTAAATGGCTGTGAAACTAATAGTGAGACTTGCGATAAGGTGGTTCTATATGTTAATACCCTTGGGGTGCTGGCTCTTCCTCGAAATCTATGTGAATGGATGGTGCTTTGGGTACTAAGATCCCCCTTTACTGAAGTAATGATCAACATATAAGTTGGAATCAGCTATATGTGAACCGTATTCACTATCTATGCTTGCTCACATTGTCGTCCCCAAATTGAATAACAGGGTAGGCTAGCATAAAACTAGTCAATATATGATGAATCCTTACAATACAAATATACAACAAATTAACTCTCATAATTCCTTTGTTGCATATAGTTGAGAGAATACCCAGAAAACAATCTCTCTACATTTACTTGTGAAATTCCACTGAACATATTGTTGTACTGAGAGGATCAAAGAAGGTACACAAACTTCGAGAGGAATAAAGAAGTAGATATTACACCACCCTTACAATAAAACATTACAGTCATTCAAGGTCCAATACATCAATATGGTGAGACGTACATTATACTAGGCAGATCCTATCCAAATGAAATATTTTTGGGTTTTTAAACAAGTCTAAACTTCAACTTTAACAAGAGGAATGGTGGTAATTACTTGGCCATCATGACCTTAACAAACTCCTCATAGTTAATTTGTCCATCACCATCGACATCTGCTTCCCTAATCATCTCATCGACTTCTTCATCAGTGAGCTTCTCCCCGAGGTTGGTCATCACATGACGAAGCTCTGCTGCAGAGATGAAGCCATTTTGATCCTTGTCAAAAACTCTGAATGCCTCTTTCAACTCCTCCTCTGAGTCGGTATCCTTCATCTTCCTGGCCATGAGGTTTAGAAACTCTGGGAAGTCTATGGTTCCATTACCATCTGCATCCACCTCGTTTATCATGTCCTGGAGCTCAGCTTCAGTCGGGTTCTGCCCCAGCGACCTCATCACAGTCCCAAGCTCCTTAGTCGTGATGCAACCTATACAAACCTTTACAATTAGCTTACTGCATGAAAGCTAACAAAACACACTTTGTGACCATAACATCAGAAAGCTACTCTCTCCACAATTTTTCACCAAATGCTCACACTGTTAACAACATTTAATAAATATCTTAACACCTCCCTAATAACTAATGACAAAATCATTCATCTAATTGTTCATCCCAACCAACCAGTTCATACAAAAAATATATGACAGATTTAGAAAAAGATTTTGGTTAACATTTAAAACAAGCTGAAGCCACTTACAAAAGCCTAATATTTCATCAAAATTAAATTTATCACTTCTCCATCCATGTATAATCCAATCCAATTTACACAGCTTTTCTTTAATAGCTCTTAATTTCTTTTTACTTCTTTTTCATAATCGGTGCCTAGATCAGTTTACACACACCTCCACTAATTCCACTGCATCCCACCTACACAGGTACCAGATAACTCCCTTTTTTTAATAACCATGGTATCTGGAACAGCTTGCACACATCTCACCTAATTTCACAAAAATATCTCACACTTTGCACTAAGAACAGGTTTACCACCTAACTCTATCCACCGAGGCTAGGAATAGATGGCAAGAAATCACTTGTATTTTTCCATCTCCCAAAACACTTCATTGAGCACTAGGCGACACAATTGACTAGAGATGAAAAAATAACTTGATTTTTAAATCTAAAACCTCATGATTCTCAATCCACAACCACCAGGCTACGCCTATGGAAAGGTGCAGATGTTGGATAACTCTATCTACTAAAAAATGGGATAAAAATCACTTGTTTTGATAAAAATCACTTGTTTTAGAACCTAAGATCTCATGTATAAACAAAAAACAACAATTCGCCAACGTAACATCAAACTACATGCCCTCATATTCTCTAATTCCTTTTTAAACGTTTCAACAAGCTAGGAAAGCAACTTTCCTCTATTCACCGACCGAATATTCTCAATTTCTCATCATCAATCAACCTATCATCTCAAAATCCAAACATCAAAAAGCACTATCACCTAAAATCAACCATTTCATACAGAAATTCAAATCAAACGTCAGATCTGTAGCAAACAGATTCCACAAACAGCTAATAAGCATCAAAAACACAAACATAAACACATTTAGATAGAGAAAAAAGGCCACGAACCATCTCCATCCTTATCGAACAAGCTGAATGCCTCCTTGAACTCAGAGATCTGGTCATCAGTCAGCTGATCCGCCATTTTCTTCTACTATTCACGGAGAAGATGATTCTAGAATTTCAGACAATTTGTTTCCTTTTTTATTTGAATATCTTTTTTCGGATTTTCTGGATTTATGAGAAGAAGATTGGTGCTTTTATACCAGAAAATATAGTTTTCATGGTAAATATAATTTAAGTAAATTTTAGAAAATGGCAAAAAATAAATAATAAAAATAGTAAAAAGTTGTCTCTCTCTCTTTACTTTAGATACGGATAGTGATTGGTTTTATCTCTTGATGTGTCCATTTTTCCCGCTTTACCCCTCACTTAAATATCTATAAAATAATTGTAAGATCGAAAATACTAAAAATAAATTTTAATTATTGAAATTTACTATATTTATAATACGAGCTAGGTAATAATACAAATATTATAATCTATATATGCAACATATAAAATTAAAAGATTATTTTTTATAAAAAATATTATTGAGATAATTTGATTATATCGATTATATAATTTTACACAACGCGCATATACAAGTATCTGTTTGACCAACTTGATATTTCATTATATAAGTGCGAAATTAATTTATTCCAATATTCTCTATTCTTTTGTGCTTATCATGTCAAATGTGCCTTCCATTTTTCTAAACAAAATAATAAGTACATCAATACCTTTTTTCCAATAAAAAAGTATGTAGGATGTAAAAGTCATTTAAGTCCACACTCATGCTAACAATTATTGTAATAGAACGACAAAGACTTATTCATCGTTAATCAATGTTTCGGGTTCGAGTTTTCTTGGATATAGAGTCACCTTTGTTAGAAAGTTCTTTACCCTTAATGTAGAACTTTTCGATGCGAATCTGAATTTAATCGAGCTTCAATGTAAGTATCAATTACTGAGTAATTTAAAAAAAGTTCATACTTACATTTTAAAGAGTGTTTTTTTAGCCCGAATCCTCGTGATTAATTGGGCAACATGACATATACCAAGAAGAGGAAAAAAGGTCATTAACATCAATAACAATAATAATCTTATAAGTATGGTATGAAAATGATAAAATATACACATATTTTATTTTTATATTTGTCAGATAAAAAAATTATCTCTGAAAGAGTATCGATTCAAAAGAAAAGTATTCAACACATGATTGTAAAAATTAAAAAATAGCAAGATAGTAAACACATATAATAACAGACAAAAATACACTTCAATTTTCTTTTTTAAAAAAGAAACTACGCAATAACTAAATAATACTATACTACTAACTTATTGAGTAATATAATATCATAGGGGTAAAATAGTAACTTAATGAACAAGTGAAACATAAAAAAACAAAAAAAGGTGTACACACAACCACTCATTGCATGCCACGTATGCTTTAGATCTTTTCATTTTTTTCCCCTTAGAAAATGACATATTAATTTTAGATTTTTTCTCCTTAGAAAATGATATATTTTTTTTAAAAATATTATTTAAAAAAATAAAATAAAGGTAGGGCCCATGTTCTCTCTCCTGAGTACGCGGTTACGCGTTTACTACGCGGAATGCTTGCTTTGACTTAAAAGGATCCATGGCTGCCATGTAGGATTTGTTGTCATTTTCACTATATTTATTTATTTATTTGGAAAAAGTATAAAAGAAAAAGAAATATTGTAAAAAATATGTGATTTGTTATTATTGATTCCTCTGAATATTGTTATTATTTATGAATTATGATTTATGCATTAGGTAAGATTAAAAGAACAGGATGAAGATGTCAAGATAAGGCGAGAGTAATCATTTGATGAAAAAGATGAGAGATTCAAGATTGATGTGGTTTGGACAGACGAAAAAAAAAGATACACAGATTTAGTGAGTAAGCGTGAGTGGTTGACGATAATGGTTATAATGAAAGGCATAGGTAGGTTGAAGAAGTCCGATAATGGTTACAAGGAAACGTATGGATAGTTGAAGAAGTCTTGGAGAGAAGTGATTTGACATAATATAACTTATCGATGACGTAAATCTAAATAAGAAAATTTGCGTATCTAGGATTAGGGTAGAAATTGGTGAGTAGGTCGAGCATAGCCTAGTTTCCTTTTCAGAATTGTTGTTATTATTTCTCACCTACTTTTTTTTTCCAATTTTAGTATCACGCATGTTGTTTCTCTTATTTCAATTATCACTTTATTTTGTCGTTGTTACTACACTTTTCTTTATTAGTTTCATCGTGATTTATTTTCTACTGTATTTTGTTACTTTTTTTTTATATTGATGTGTTTTACTTGAGCTTAGGTCTATTAAAAAAGTTTTCTCCTTTGTCAAGGTAATCGCGTACGCACCATCCTCTCTGATCCACTTGTGAAATTATATTGAGCATGTTGTTGTAATATTATATAAGAATAAAAAAATTTTGATAGTTCTCACAAATTGTAAAATTTTTCAATTTTCATATTTAAAAGAAATAATTAAATTATATGTTCAAATAAAATTTTAACTTTAAATCAATATGATTTTAAATAACTGATTTAAAATTATGATTAAACGGACCGGAAAAGTTGTCAAGTATCAAGAAATCCACAAATATAAATAGTGAAAAAGACCTTTAATTTGCTCTTATAAATCATCTCGTAGATTATTTTTTATTTCACTTTCAATCTTGATGTGTATAGAATTAATTAACAGATGTGACAAACATTGCCAAAACAATTACGTAAAATTACTAAATGTCATTTCATTAGGAATTAACTAAAACAAGATGTGATCCAAGTGTCCTAAAAACACAAAATTAAATACTACAAGATACACGTAATTTCAATAATTTAAAATGAAGAGAAGATACTTTTCTTGTTGCTAAGGATCATTTATGTGGTCTAGATTTTGCAAATTTTTAAAATTATTTAAGAAAATGATTACCTCATAACATTTGATTGAACGTGTTCAGAAATCAAATTGATTGATAAATCGAACAAATGAAATGTTATTGGCTCATTGTTATTGAGTTATTGAATCAATTTTTTATTGGTTTTATGAAAAAAAAAAGGTTATGAAAGTTATTGGGTTATTGGTCAATTTTGGTTTTTCAATATTGGATTATTGAGTAAAATCGATAACCCAATAAAAATAACTAAGTTACCACTTTACTTCTACTGCCCTAAAAGATATTAACTAATTATAATTAGTCTATTAAAATTTTAATATTTTCTTTGCGCTTTGCCGAATATATCAATTCTCAATTCAGTGATTCACACTTCAATCTGTTGTGGTTCACAACTTCACGATTCACACTTCAAAGAATCAAAACTTGTCTTCCTTCTTGTTAACCACACAACAATTTTTCATATTCTCACCTGAGAATGAATCATCGATCATCAATTCAATTTGGTTGTAAGATATGATAATTGATATTCTGAAATTTTTAGACAGCCCACTGGAGGTTAGCTTTGAAATTCAAGAAACAAACACTTTTCTTTTGTTATACTTATATAGTTCTTTTTATGTTAGTTTTTTTATTCTCCTATCATGCCTAATTATTTTATATGAGCATTTTCTTATTGGTTAAACTGAAAACTATACCGTTATAGATCAAAAATTGCATAAACTAAACCATTAGAAAATATCTTATTCATTTGGTTGTTGGTTTAACGTAATTAAGAATAAAAAATTGACAATAAATAAATTCGAACAGAACTGATCAATGCACACCCCTACATTCGACTACTACTAATAAGCAAGAGTAACATTTGATATACAATAAAAGTTTCTAGGTAAAATAAGTATGGTGAATGCATAAAATTCTTTGAAAAATAGGGTGAATGTATAAAATTCTTTTCAAGTTAGTCAATTTTTGCCCATTACAACCTTTAATTATAGGAAAAATTACGTAACTAGACAAACATATGATATGTATTTATATTAATTTGAAAAAACTACAATTTATAGTTAGAGTTAGAGTTTTGTTGCTATAGTTAGAGTTTTGTTGTTATTTTGTCTCTCCTCTCTTCCTCTTCCTCTCTCTCGCCTCTCGCCTCTCGCCTCTCTCTTCTTTCTTCTTTTTCTGCAATTTCTTGCCAGATATACCATTACATATGTATATCAACTGTATATATATAATTATTTTGACAGATATACATATATACTTCGCCTATCTCCACTTTCTGCCCTCTCTCACTCCCTTACAAGAAAATAGATTTTAACGAGGGAAAATTTAACATATGCAAGATGAATTGTATGCATATAACATCATGGAAAATTGACATAAATAACCAATAGATGTGTAATATATGCATATGATGTGTGTGTATATATATTATGTATATTAGCTAATGGATATAAATAACATATAATTTACATAAATTCACCTTATCTTTTTTAATTTTTTTTTTATAAAAATCTCTTAAAATTTATGAATGTCGAAATATATCACCGGGCTTTCAGAGCATATCAGGATACATTGGAAGGGGGGGAGGGGAGGGAATATATTAGAGAGGGGATAGAAAATTTGGATAAATAGTGGATGGATATATTCAAGAGGTGGATAGGATGTATCAGTGAGAGGAGAGTGATGTATCCGGTAGAGAATTTTTGAATTTTTTTTTTAAATAGTAGAAAATTTTAGAGATTATGTTAAAAATAAGATGTGTATTTATGTAATTTTTTTCATAAATAATTTTGGTTTGATGGTCAAAAATGTAAAAGGTCATTTGGTAGAGTGTATTCGTAAAAATAATCCATGTATTAACTTGGTGTAACGGTAGTACCTTGTTTGGTACACTTTCTCATTCTATGTATAATTAATACTCATATAGCTATACATTGTGTATTAAGGTATGTATTACTAATACCATGAATTTCTATGTATTAGTAACACAATCGTTTTAATGCATGCATTGACATGATTAAAAATTCAAATGTCCCTCAAAGCCTTTTTTACATATTTTCTGCCATAAATGTGAAGGATATTTTTATAAATAATTATTTTTATACAATGCATGTAACTTTAAATGCATCAAACCAAACAATACATAATTGTGTTCTATGTATAAAATGCAAACATAACCAATACATGCATTACTAATGTAAACACTCTACCAAATGATCCATAACTTTTCAAAAGAAAAAATTACACGGATAAACAAATATATACTAGTTAATTAACTAACATAGCTATAGTTTGAATTAATTACAGCCCACGACAAACATGTAGATCTAATTATAGTTTGAATTTTATATAATCACGCGATTTATACAAATATTATACGCTAATCAAATTGTATAGCGAAATATACAAACACTATCAATTGTATGGCTAACTATACAAACGTGGTGTACAAATTGTATAGTGAAATATACAAACGCTATACAAAAACTGTGAAATGCACCTCACATTCTGACACCTGATTTTCAGGTGTCAGAATGTATATCGAATTATATAAACGTATACAAATACTGCGTGAATCATACAAACGTTGCTATAAGTATAGTTACGAAATGTAATTACTCAAACTATAGCTATAAAACAAAATTAAGTTATTTTTAAGTTGCTATATCCGAAAATTTCTAAAAAAAAAAAAACAAAGAGAGAGAACATTTTGGGCCTAATAGGGATATTAGTCCATCATGATTTCAACCCTATGCCCAAATTCCTATATTAACGGGCCATACTGAGCCCATACACTGACCACCCTATTTAAGTATCACCTCCGCCCTACTTTCAAAATTACGGCAGTCTTCTCCGGCCAAAACTAGAAAGTTGAAGAACACACAGCGTTTCTTCGTCTCCGTTCACTTTTTCCGGCGAAACTGAGCTTAAGCTCGTAGGTTCCATTCTTATTTATCACTTGCTGTATGTTTTGTACATGATTCATTATACTTTTCGCTTTTGGTAGAAACCCTAATTTATTTTCCAGTGATTTTTAGTGTTAACAATAGGAACTGTTGATTAGTTTGCTATGATTATTGATTGCGAAAATGTACAGAAGCCATTTGTATGTTTCTCTGTGATTTTTACTTGTTTGTTTTTCTTACGCAGATTTTTTACGAGCTAGTATGCATTAGTATTGACTTTCTTGTATTAATGGTTTTAGAAATGTTGTTGGGTGTACTATTATCTCTTTGAGTATTGGTAGTCTGGTTTATGGAAGAAAAAAGTAAGGAGAATATAGTGTAGAACAGGGAATGTGTCTTACCATGGTGTATAGGCTAGCTTGCACACAAGTCTACTTATCCTGCAATAACTAGTGTTGTTGTTGCCTCTTTGATTCCTCATGGTTCACAACAGCGGTGGAGCCAGGTAGGGCTGAGTGGATTCATCATCCAAACCGCTTTTGGTGGAAAATTATAATGTTTATACATGGCTAAGGTTATTTTTGCATATAGTTAGTAAACTTTGAACCTGACTTATTTTTTGTGTTTACTTCATGTTTTGAACATGTCATTGGTTTTCAATTAGCTTTATTGACCACACGCCACACCCTTGGGTGCAAGAACTTGGAGTATTATTCTTGATAAGTAGTGTAGAACATGGAGTAATTATCATCAAGGTCTTTCCAGCCCTAAATCATAAAACAGGAGAAAATTAGCCCATTCATATTTTTTCTCTGTCCTGGTGTTTTCTACTCTTTTCATTTGCACAATGTAACTTGCAAGATAAAACTAGGTTAAAAAAAGCTGTTGTTTTAAGTTGTGCTTAATTATCCATGCAACCTGTGTCAAGTTATAAGCTACTTAATTTTAGACATAACATATGCCGAAGTTCAATATCCATATCATCCAAATGGGTAAATCAATAAATGAACATGATGGTTTATTGGACAACTTTCATTATTTGGGAGTGAATCATAGAAGCAGTGGTGTGTGAAACTGTAAAATCTTAATGCTACCTCTGGTACTACAATTGGGAAGGACCTTGACCAGTCTCAAAGAGAACAAGAAGATCCTCTCATTTGGGAAGGACCTTGACCTATCCTAATTATTCCTAAAGAGAACTAAAGTTTACTTGGAATTGTCAGTTGTTTTGCTTTCCAACCCCTCTAAAACTAGAGGTAGTTGGTTATTTGTAATATCGAAACAAGTTCTTGTGTAGTTTAGTTGTTGTGCCACATTTAAAATTTAATCTCAAAGTGCAAGTTGATAAACAACTTGCTCCCTGATCAAAATCTTAATCCTGATGTTCTCGCTTTTGCCTTTTTCATTAGTTCACTGATACGTGTTCTTCAGCTTTTCAGGAATGGCTTTCTTTAAAAAAGCTGGGAGCATTCTTCAGCAGGCTGTGAGCAAGCAGCATATCAATCATGAAATATCTGCATCAAAGCCTTCCATTTTTCAACTTGTTAGATGCATGTCTTCAAAACTTTTTGTTGGAGGTGCATGCAATTTCTCTTATGCTAAACACAGTATTCCTAACATTTCTTGTACTTTCCGCTGACTTCCTCTAGTTTGGCAATGTAGGAATCTCATGGAACACAAATGACAACACTCTCCATGAAACTTTCAGCAAGTACGGAGAAGTCATTGAAGGTTTGTGTAGCTTAAAGCTATATGTTTTTTTTTAGTACAGAAGTCCTCTGTCATGCTTGTACATAGAATTCCTCTGTCATGCTTGAATAAAGTTTACAAATTTTCATTTAGACTCCTTGCAGTTAAAGCTGGATTTCTGCAGGCGTGCTTTCTCATGACACATTCGTTTGCACACTAGCATATGTTTTTGTTATTATGGAGATGGTATATTAAAGTAGGGAGTGCTTTTTAGTGGATGTTCCTCAACATGAATTTCCAGGTGCTATGTAAGGATGGAAAGCACAATCATTTTGTGCTTAGACGAGGGTCTTAGTGATGGCGTGACAATTGTGGTTCTGATTGGACTTACCAAGAAATAAGTTGCATTTCTGGTTGGATTTAGTAAGTGAAGTCACTTGGGACTATTGGAAGAATTACTTCAGCATTTTTTACTGTTTGAAGTTGTATTATAATTCCGTGAATTTATTGCTCATTAATATTTAGCTGTGTGAACATATGACATATCTGTATATGAAGGCATCCATCTGGACACTAATTTTAGGTGGAATTATTGAAAAAGTTTCAATTCATTGCAGCAAGAATCATTTATGATCGCGAGTCTGGTAGATCCAGGGGATTTGGCTTTGTTACTTTCAGTGGTTCTGAGGATGCCAGTGCTGCTATCCAGGCTTTGGATGGGCAGGTATGTTGGCTTCTTTTCACTCTGCTGCTCCATGAATGAAAAATTGTGTTTCCTTTGTATTTTGGTTCACATGATGAGAGTAACTTCAAAGGAATGTTCTTTTATGGTATATGGTACTGTTTTATCCAGAAAGTTTGTGTTAAAATATGCATGATAGGTCTGTCTGGGGGAACGGGGGAGGGTTTATGTTTGGATGCTCCTGTCTGCATTCATGCATTTCTGTTTGCTGGTTAGATTTTGACTACTAGTTCTAATGCATCTTTTAGGAGCTTGATGGTCGTAGGATTAGGGTAAATATAGCAAACGACAGGACAAGAGGATACAGTGGGGGCGGCAGTGGATTTGGTGGTGGTAATTATGGAGGTGGTGGTAATTATGGAGGTGGTGGTTATGGTGGCGGCGGCGGTGGTAATTATGGATCTGGTGGTTATGGTGGTGGTGGTAATTACGGTTCTGGTGGTTATGGCGGCGGCGGCAGTAATTATGGATCTGGTGGTTATGGTGGCGGTGGTAATTATGGAGGCGCAGGTGGTGTTGATACTAATGCTGCCAGCAATTATGGAAGCGGAGAACAGAGTTTTGGCTTTGGCACAAGTGGTGACAGCTTTGCTAGTGGAGCCACCGATGCTGCCAGCAACAGCTTCACTAGCAGCTTCAGCAACAGTGATCAACTTGGCAATGACGCTAGCAGCAACCAAGCAGAAATTGATGATGTTAATAGCCCTGTTGATGCAGGTGAAAATTCCAGAGATGACAATGTGGAGTCTGATTATGCCGACAGAAGAGCCTAAAGGTCTCCTTCAAATCAACGCAAGATGCCATCGATGACATCTCTTCCTTCCATCGTTTAGCAGTTCATCTCTTTCGTAGTCTTGTATTTTTCTCACTCTAGTTATATTTCCAACTTTCGTTTTTGTCGTGGATTTGAGATTTTGTGTTATTTGACCTCGAATCTTGGCAAGTATAAGAGCCAAACATTAAGTTAGCCAAGTAAAAAGTACTCCACACCTCTTAGGTGTTGAACCTTATTTTATAAACAAGGTGTTACATGTTTGGATGGAAGTTTCAAAACTGATGGTAATCAGTCTGTTACTTTCTACTTGGTAAAGTAATTTCCAAAAATATTTTTATTTATAAAGTCTTAATGTTCATTTAATAACCCCAGTTGCAATTGGCAATGTCCATTAATGTAGTCAAATGGTCATTTTAAGCAAATACTCCCGACAATTCAAGTAGTTTGAACATTTGTCATGGTGAAACGATATTCAACTACAAAAACATGTCCGGTGACACGGTGAAACCACATCAACAACAACATAAGGTATGAAATTTCACAAGTAGGTTCTGGGGAGGGTAGAATGTACGCAAATTTTACCACTACCTAAGTAGAGAGACTGTTTCCTGGAAACCCTCATCTCAAAACCATATGCAGAACGGACTAAATATGATCAAAGTAGAACGGACTAAATATGATCAAAAGTAAAGGAAAGAAAGTACAAAAAAGAAAAGCAAAAGAAAGTGAATAACACATAAACAACAAACACTGACAATACAAATAAATGTGAGATAGTGGTAAGGTTTGCGTACAATTTATCCTTTCCAGACTCTATTTGTGGGATAAACTCCACAGACTCCAGACTCTATTTGTGGGATAAACTCCACAGACTTTATTTGTGGGATAAACTCCTCAGACTCTATTTGTGGGATAAACTTCCTAGACTCTATTTGTGGGATTCAACTGAGTATATTATCGTCGTCGTTGTTAATATATAAATGTGACTTTTAGCTACGCGTTTATGCTTGTAATGTCTACTAATCTTTTAGATTTAACTAGGAGTAGGGTGGGTCAGTCTACCTAATTAAAAAAAATTGATGGTCATTACAACTGCGTATTCATAGTGAGTAGAGATTGTTAGGTGTAGTGTTATTAGTAGAATTAATGTTTTAATAATTTTATGCACTTGTAATTTAATATAATCTCTAACTCATATAAAATGTAATATAAAAGTAATTTATCCATTTAGGCAAGCTGGGGGAGGCAAATTGGTGGGGCGAATGAGATTCTTTCGCTCTTAAAAAGAACTTTTGAATTGAAGCACTTCAAATTGTATTAATTATTGGTAATTGATGCAAAACTCTTTTCTTTTACAGATTTTATGCAGTGCGAACTTCAATCAGTCGAATTAGTAAATTTCATACATCATTGATTACACAAAAAGGGATATCTTAATGAAACACTATTAAATGGTGTGGTGTGATACATGACATCCATTCACCTTTAACTAAATACCTCAAGTTCAAACTTAAGAATGAGAAACCTTTGTTATAGAGTATTTTCGATTTATGTAATATTTCGATTAGTAGAATTAGTAAGTTCTGATAATAACAATAATATATTCAGTGCAATTCTACAAAATAGAAACAAATATTACTTTTAAAATAAGAAAATGAAGAAGTTTCAAATAACTTTTTTTTTTTTTTTGAAAAAAATGACTTCTTAAAGGAAACCTACCAACTAACAAACTTCAAGTTTATGGGTATTTGATGGTGGAAATTTAATACATGCTTTGTTGACCCTAGGTCTTGTGTCTTGGCCTCCAATTTGGACCAAGAAAATAAATGGTTGGTTGGCCACATATAATATTCATTTCAAAATTTTATCACGAAATTATTAATTTTTTCATTTCAAAAAACCCCCTACAAAAATTTAAAAATAATTATAATTTATATTCACATATAAATACTACTTTAAATATCCAATTATCGATTCTTATATTTAAAAATGTCCACTAAAATTGTGTTAGTAAAACACACGTTAAAGAGATGGGACCATAAATTTAGAAAATATTTATATTATAATATCAAAGTTGACTTGGAAAAAAAAAAGAATCCAACATGAATTGGTCTTCCTAAATCATTAATAATCTAAGGAAAAGCCAAAACACTAACTAAAGTTTTCAAATAAAATAAAAAGTGGTACAACGTAGTGCTTAGGGAACCTTTTTTGTTCTTTTTTGTGAGCACCAAAAATGTGATGGAATCGTATTTAATACGTCTAAGATAAGAGTAATTTTGGCGAGGAAAGTGATATTGAGATAATTTGAGCATATGTAAAGAAGAAATTAGATGTGTCGGTGAAGAGGCGTGAAAGATTGACAATAATGAGTGTCATGAGAGATAAAGATAAATCAAAAAAGTTTAAGGATTGTGATTAGACAAGACATAAAACAACTTCAGCTTATCAAGGATGCTATCTTTAGATAGCAAGATTTGAAAGTCGCAAATTAGGATAAAAGGTTAATTAATAGTTGAGTTTTGATAATGACTTTGAACATAACCAGCTCAAATAGTGTGACAAGGTAATTTTCTCGTGTTGCTTTAAAGAGATTATTTTTGACATACCCCAAACTTAAAGTAAATCAATATAAGTAATCTTAAAAAAAAAAAAATTAGAAACGAAAAAAGTAACATCGATGATATAATATGAAATACAGAGTACTGCTTAACATACAAAGAAAATATTTCTTTCGTTTAAAAAAGAATTACCTTCTTTCTATTTTAGTCTGTTTCAGAAAGAATAATCTTTCTTTTTTTTTTTGCAACATTTTAAATTCAACTTTTCACGTAACATATTTAATATCATAAGATTAAAGGACATTTTATTACATTTGACGTAAAATTTATCTACAGCCACAAAATCAATTTTTTTTCTTGAATTTTGCATCAGATTAAACTATGTTATCTTTTTAAACAGAGAGAGTAACAGTAATAACTACAACACAAACTAGCGCTAATACCACTAGTAATAAAGAAGGTTCACATACGACCATCAAGCATATTCTGAGTAAAGAGTAAGATTCGCATATATTTTATCTTGTTCATACTTATGAGATTACACCAAATACATTGACGGAGTAAAAACAATTTTTTTTTATATATTCATGCCAATCCAACACATGATACAAAATTACAAATTGAGGGGTGAAAAAAGTGAAGTGGAAGGAATATGTAGTTGTTAATAAATACATAAAGGTAAATATATAGAGAGTAGAAAAGATTCCCTAAAGCACTCACCAGCTGTTGGCATTCCCAAAACCCAACCTTTTTACTCCTACTTTCCTCTTCATTTCTTCCTTCTTCTCCTCCAAAAAAATCCCTAGAGAAATCTCCATCAAATTCCAAGCAAAACCCACCAATTTTCTTGGCTTCTAGGTGTAGCAATCACCATGGCAGCTGTGTTTGAGTCCTTGAAGTTATGGGGTTTTTGGGCAGTTGTACTTGCTGCAGCTACGGCTGTGAAGGGGAATTCAGAAGGGGATGCTTTGTACGCCCTTCGCCGGAGCTTATCCGACCCGAATAACGTGCTCCAGAGCTGGGATCCGAATCTTGTCAACCCCTGTACCTGGTTTCATGTCACTTGCAATGGAGATAGTCAAGTTACTCGTGTGTAAGTCTTCAAAAAGTTTGCTTTTTTTTTTTGGCCCCTTTGTGTTGAATACTGGGTTGGGTGTGCTGATATTTATCGGATTTGTATGTTTGTGTGTGTGTTTGTGTTATGTATGTTTTCACTCATGTAACCTAAAGCGGTGGATTTGATTGAATCTGCTATGTGAGGCTAGATTTTCTCCTTACATACAGTTAGGGATTTATATGGGAAGAAAAAGAAAAATTGATGAGTAGAGGAAGGAAATAGCTCTAAATAGAGTATAGATGAAGGATTCAAATAGCTAGTTGTTGTTGTTGTTGGTTTAGTTGATTTGAGGGTTTGAAGTTTGGTTTGTTTGTCCTTATTCGTTTGGGGCTCATTAAGATATTAGAAATTTACGCTTTCACTTGACTTGCTAGCTGAAAAGTCTTTGTTTGGAGATAAGTAGCAAAGTGATTTCTGTTTCCACGGTGGAGAGGGTGTATGTGTCACTTCTGTTTAACTTATTTGAAGTTCCTGTCGTTGTGTGTATCGATGATCTATGTGCTAAAGATGGGCGTGTGATTCCTTAATGGTCTTTGTCATTTGTTATGTTTCTGATCTCACATTTGTGTCTGTAGTATTTTTGTTTAACTTACTCGAAGTACCCTGTCGTGGAATGTATTGATGATCTATCTGCTAAAGATTGAGACGCGTAATTCATTAGTGATCTTTGTTGTCGTTATGTTTCTGATCTCATGTGGTTGCATCTTTTATAAACTTTTAGGAGACTTTGTCCGTTTTGAAGTGTTGCAAATTGTACTTTAAAATTAGTTGGTGGTGACCCCAGGTGAAAAGGGTGTCTGTATTACCTTTGCTTAACTTACTTGAAGTACTTGTCGTGACGTGTATTGATGATCTATGTGCTAAAGATGGAGACGTGTGATTCTTTAATGCTCTTTGTCCTTGCAATGTCTGATCTCATGGGGTTGACCTTTTGCAAATTTTTAGGAGGTTTTGTCTGTTTTAAAGTGTGGCAAAGAAATTAATCGGTGGTGACGATGTTTGTGTACGGCTTTACTTTTTTCCCTTTTTTTAATGAAATTTTGGTGCAAACATTATCATTTGCTTATGTATTTCATAAAATCAAATTATCATTTCATTGACAAAATTTTAAATGTTTATGATAGTCTGTAACTGTGTGTGTCTTATGTGATCTTGGAACACCTGATGTTATTGGGTGGACTTTAATATTGATTGATTGATAGTTGATACATAACAGATGATTTGTGAAATAAGGATGAGATAAAAACTAATTTATTGAAATGCAAGAAGCCTTGCCATCAGTGTTACCAAAAGCAAAAAAGCGCAACAAAGCTCTATGATCTGTGGGGGCTCTAAGCGCAAAACACAAATAAAGTGTGTGCATTAATGGAAAAAGGTGCAGAGGGAGCAAAAATAGAAATATATAAGTTTAGTCCAAGACTACTAACTATAAGCATAAATGACAAATCTATGAACAAAGAAATCGAAAAAGAATTACGATAAAGTGAACTATCAGATGTTTAGTATCACCTCTTCAGAAGAGGCTCATTCGAAAGGAAAAGTATGCCTTAGAACCTTGATGACTACATTGTAGGCACATTAAGATAGGCGAAGTGCTCAACATGTTTTGAGCTTTGCTTCAAGGCTTAAGTGCACTTTAAGCACGCCGTCTACAACACTGTGTGCCATATCTTCATTATTGTGATTTTTTTCACATATTTTAAAAACATGAGGTATGCAGCCTGACATTCCACACGTACAAAGAATCATGTCAATTTTAAAACCGTAAGTTGTTATATACTTGCATATATCCTGAGATGAACAGTAACTATAACCGACAAACTTGTTTTGCCTAAGAATAAATTCATGTCTCCACGTATGAACTTATTATCTACTAATTTATGAAATAAACCCCCAACCCCGCCAATGTATTCTCCCAAAAAGTGGTGCAACTCAAAAGAGGAACGCAGCTATAGTTTGTTCTCTTTTTCATCATAATAATTAGTCTGAAATGTCTCTGGGTGTTAATGTTTCTCCAGGGACCTTGGCAACTCAAATTTATCTGGTCATTTGGTACCTGAGCTTGGAAAGCTTGAACATCTACAGTATTTGTAAGTGATTATTTGTAATCTTAAATTGACTTTCCATTTCTAGTCAATGACTCTATTGGCTTTAAAAGAAGTCATATCCATGATGTAATTGTTTGTTGCTTCAGGGAGCTTTACAAAAATAATATTGAGGGAACCATCCCTAAAGAGCTTGGTAACTTGAAGAGCCTTATTAGTCTGGATCTGTACAACAACAATATGTCGGGGACAATTCCTCCTTCTCTGGGAAATCTGAAAAACCTTGTTTTCTTGTAAGTTCTCCTTTGTGATATTTCCTGATTATGTTCCAGTCATGTGTACGTTTTACATATGAGGGGGAAGAAATAGAAAGCTAATATTTTGTTATTTGCGCTACTCACAGAGTTCCCTTTTCTGCTTTGACCTAAATATCCAGTATCATTTTGACCTTAAATAGTTAGTGATCTCCTTAATGAAATCTCCCTCCCCCTCCTTTATTGTATATACCTAAACACATCTGCTTGTAGCGAATGGGTTATAGCACATTCCTCGTTGATTGAAAGTTTATTATCTGATCTATCAGGCGTCTGAATGATAACAAGCTGACAGGAATAATCCCCAGAGAACTTACCGGCATTTCTAGCCTGAAAGTTATGTAAGTACATGTTCTTTGCTTGTATTACTATTGTCATTCTTCTGCGAAATAGATTTTAAATTCTGCACTCTTTCTTCCAGGGATGTCTCGAATAACGATTTGTGTGGAACAATTCCCACTTCTGGTCCATTTGAGCATATTCCATTGAACAAGTAAGATTTCCTTGTATATCCTACAAATATTGTTATCAGAGTTGAATCCAGGAGTATTGAGCAATGCTGCAAATAGTAAACATGTCTTGTATGCTTTATTCTATCAACTTCACCTTTAAAACAGGCTATCGATCAAAAAAGGTATTCCTTTTAAAAAAGGATCTTCTTGATTCGTCTTTATTCAAGTTAAATTTGGGGTTCATAATAGGAACAAATTATACCGGAAGCAATGATTTGCAAGTTTTGTTTTGAAAGAAGAAAACTTATTTGAAAAGGATTTGAATTCCCACAACGACTTCTAAATTTTATTTTGAAATAAGACAACTTATTTGGATATGTGACCTTTTATTTCAGACTACAGTTCATTGATTTGTCGTGAGGCCTTAAATAACACCTAATTAAAGAAAGTGATATATTAACCAAAACGAGATCTAGGATTTCTAGTTATTTCAATTAGAATTGTGGGTGGTATTAATTCAAGCTATACACGAGATACCTTTGACTCCATGTACTTCAAACCTGAAGGAAGTCCAACTGTATTTTCATTTTGTTTTTCTGGATATGCTAATCATATGTGCAACTCAAATCAACTGAGATGCGTCGTGGTTAATTTTTTCACTTTTTATTTATCTTTTTGGCTCCATATTTCCTTTGTTTTGACTTGTAGTTAAATTAGATTTTGTTGTTATTTAGGAAAGGGTGTGTGTTTAAGTAAAAAAAGAAGTGGAAAGAATAAATAAAGACAGACAAGCAGATAAATAGTATATGTTTCATAAAGCAATTGTTCTCTCGAGTAGAGTCAAAGAGACTACGTGTTCCTGGTGGTGCGCATGTGTCATATGGGGGTCTTGCCTACGTAGCTTTTGCACTATGACCAGGAAATCCGTCTAGGGCTATCTCTCAGGAACAACCACCTCTTTACCGTTCTCCACTTAACTGCCAGGTGTAGCTTGTGAACCAAAGTCCCTCAACATTTGCAACTTGAACCAAAGTCCCGGGGGCTTGCGCTATGTATAATCTTATACCATGTTATTCTTCTTGATGTCTTAACTCTGCAGTCATCTCCTACTGATTCATCCAAAATTATACAGCGTCCTACTTGATTGTTTCTGATGAACTTCCTATGCTTCTAATTGCAGCTTTGAGCACAATCCTCGACTTGAAGGTCCGGAGTTGTTGGGACTCGCTGCTTACGACACCAACTGCTCTTAGAAAGTTGCTGTATAGCTTCAGAAGAAGCGCCACTTTTGTGGAAGTTTAACAAATTCCCCTCCCCTGAACCTTGTTTATTGTTGTACTTAACAGTGTGTCCAAAGTTGGTAACTCTTGAGGAAAAATATGGTGTATGTAGGTTATTACTAAGTTAATGAAGGTGTGTAAAACAATCTCTATACTGCTACCAACTGTTGATGTATTTCATATTTCAATGTCTAGTGAAATGGTTCAGTGGGGTTAGAAAGGCCTATTTTTACTTCTATTACTCTGCTATGAATATAAATGGAACAATAACAGAGATTTTGATTGATGGATTAGCATAAATAGCAAATAGAATTTATGCAAAGACTAAGTACTGACTTGTTCGGAAACAGCCTCTCTATCTTTATGAAGTAGTGGTAAAATTTGTGTACATTTTATCCTTCTCAAACTCCTACTTGTGGGATTGCACTAGTATGTTGTTGTTTATGTGGAAGTCACTGTATAACTTAGTCTGCAAACCAAACGAGCTAAGTGCATATCCAAACAAGAAAGCTTAAAAGAACTAAAGTAGTGAAGAAAACAGCAAAAGGAAAGGCCTTTTGCTTGCCATTACTTTCATGATAACAGTCAAACATAAACTGCTTCATACAAAAAATCCATATACAAGTTTAACAAAACCCTTTCTTCCAACAATCACCAAAAATTGCTGAAAAGATGAAAAGAAATATAAGAAAAGAATGCTTCAAGAAATCAAAACAAAACTCAATTCTTGAAGGAGTCCACCATTTCACAAGCCACTCCAAACCATGCAATAATCCAAACCACTAATGCAATAAACACAAAATTGTAAACCAACTTAAATTCCTGTTGTCAATCTTCTTGAGCATCTTCATTCTTTGTCGGAGTCGCTTGAACTTGAATCAGAGCTTGAGCTTGAGCTTGAGCTTGAACTTGATTCCGCTTTATGGGAGTCGTTTTTCTTCCCTTTAACATCAGATGCAGATGGCATATCAACAGCATGATCTGTTTCTTCAGCAGTTAATGTCTTTGCTTCTTTTACTACAACTTCTTGATCACCTTTTCCAGTTTCACCTTCACCAAAATCAGGCACATCAGATCCTCTCACACTCAATTCCATATCATTGGACGAGCCTGCTTCACTTGGCTTTGCTTCTGCTGACTCGCCTTCAGAATTGGAGTTCAGGGGTTTCTCCAGATTTCCTTCCAAGATTTGTTTCAAAGCCAAGTCTGTTTCGACACGTTGTGAATCTGAAGAAGCTCCTATGTCTTTGGATTCCCCAGTATGCTCATCACCACCAACAGAATCATGATGGATGAGTGTCTCATCATCACTCTCAGAAAGTTTTTCATGATCCACATCAAAATACTCAGTTGGTCTTGTTTCAAGAATTGGTAACTGGATATTGCGTGTCATGCTTGACACTTCGAGCACTGCTGTGTTGTCAGCACTCCCAGATACTTCAGTTGCTAGCTCAGCATTAGGTTGCTCAACAACATTTGATTTCTCCTTTACTTTCTCAGATATTCGCCGAAATACCATGTCAATATCTTCAACTGTTTGTGTTTCCGGCACTGGCATTTCAGAATCTTCCAGCAATGAACTTGACACTTCAGCTGCAGCTGCAATGTTCCCAGATTCATCTGTTGCTAGCTCAGCATTAGATTGCTCACGAACATTCAATTTTTCAGCTATTTCCCTAAAATCTAAGTTCATATCTTCAGCTGTTTGTCCTTCCAGTACTGGCATTCCAGAATCTTCCTGCATTGAACGTGACACTTCAAACACTGCTGCATGGTCAGAATCCGCAGAAGTTTCAGTTGCTAGCTCAGCATTAGGTTGCTCAAGAACATCTGATTTCTCTATTTCTTGCTCAGATATTTGCCTAAATGCTAGGCTAATATCTTCAGCCGTCCGTGCTTCCAGTACTGGCATCCCAGAATCCTCCTGTACTGAACTCGACACGTCAAACACCGCTGCATCATCAGAATCACTAGATTCCTCAGTTGCTCGTTCAGCATCTGGTTGCTCAAGAACATTTGATTTCTCAGCTATTTCTTGCTCAGATATCTGCCTGAATGCTAGGTTAATATCTTCAACTGTTTGTGCTTCCAGTACTGGCATTCCGGAATCTTTTTGTACTGAACTCGACACATCAAACACTGCTTCATCGTCAGAAACGCCAGATTCTTCAGTTGCTAGTTCAGCATCTGGTTGCTCAAGAACATTTGATTTCTCAGCTATTTCATCATCAACTGTCTGTGCTTCTGGTACTAGCATTCCAGAATCTTTCTCAAGTGAACTTGACACGTCAAACACCGTTTCATCGTCAGAATCCCCAGATTCTTCAGTTACCAGCTTAGCATTAGGTAGCTCAAGCACATCCGGATGCACTCTAAATGCTGACACAATATCTTCAATTGTTTGTGATTCCACCACTGGCATGTCAGAATCTTCCTGCACTGAAGTTGATACCTCAAACATTGCAGCATCGTCAGAATCCCCAGATTCTTCAGTTACAAGCTTAGCATTAGGCAGCTCAAGCACATTCGACTGCACTTCTTCTATCTCAGAATTAATTCCAAATGCTGACCCAATTTCTTCAATTGTGTGTGCTTCCACCTCTGGCTTTCCAGAATCGCTCTGTACTGAACTTGGCACTTCAAACACCACTGCATTGTTAGAACTCCCAGATTCTTCAGTTAGTAGTTTAGCATCAGGTAGCTCATACACATTCGAACTCTCTATTTCTTTCTCAGAAGTACCTCTAAATGCTAACTCAATATCTTCAACAGTTTGGGCTTCCAGCACTGGCATTCCAGAATCTTCAGCATTATATAGCTCAAAAACATTAGATTTCACCATTTCTTTCTCATAAACTTTCCAAAATGCTGACTCAATATCTTGAATTGTTTGTGCTTCTAGTACTGGCAAACCAGAATCAGTTTCTTCTTGAGGTACTTCAGTCACTTCAGTTTGAGTAGATTTTGCATTTGATACCTCAAAGACAGAGTTGTGAGCTTCAGCTATAGGCATTTCCAGAACTATATCTAGAGCATCCAAATTAAGTTTTGCTGTGGGATCTGAAGGCCCAATATCACTATCCTCGGGGAGCCCTCCTTCAACTGATCTAGCGTCAACAGCATTCTGAACTTTGCCTTCAGCAAATTCTGAAGCACATTCCTTTTCTTCATGCTTATCAATCTCTTCAGATGTGAATGCCTTCAAAATCTCAGGGTGCAACAGAAACTTCCTTTCATGAACTTCAGCACAGGGCTCTTCAGTAACTCCTGTAGTGCCAGAATCAACAGTGTGCAATGCAGACAAACCCTCTCCAGTGGAATTGATTTGTTTGTCGAACTCATTCGGGCTTGACCCCAGCTCGTTGACGCTAAAGTCACCAACCGTATCTAATTCATAGAGAAATGCCTCATCAATGTCCTCAATACCGTCTGTTTCTTCAACTATGTATTGCTCATCATGGTGAAAATCAGCTGCTTCTGGTGGCAATACATAGTTTTCCAAGACTTTGATATGGTTATCATTTTCCTCGAGGATCATGTTCTGTAGACCTGATGACCTAGCATCTCTTGGGGCCTCAACAACCTCATGCAGATTGGAAATAGAGTTGGGAGTACTTGGGGAGCTGATAATAGGAACTCCATTATCGAGGTCGTGGTTTTCTGAAGCATTCAAGGTCTCAGTGGTACTTGCTTCCTCAATTGACTCAACCAGGATAGCTGGTGCCTGCTGCTTATCAGAAAAAGATACTTAAGACTACCAGGATTGTTTCCCAACTAGAAGCGTTGAATGTAAAGAAGAGCGAGAAGGAAAGAAATACATTAACCGGCCAATAACATAAGGACGATAACAAAATTTTTTGATGCATGACTTCAATAAGATAAACAATAGTTGATCCAATCACAAAATGATATTCCAATGTTCTTATCCACCCACCCCCCGAAAATGTAAGACTTGCAAAGTAACAGTTAAAGCAGTCACGTCTCTAATCATCTTAGCACAATGCAATCACCAGTCCGATTATTTTGGCATGATGTAGCAGTACATGCAAGTAAACCAGCAGTATGTGCTCATTCAGATGATGTAGGATATTAATAGTATGTAACTACGTATAACTTGGCCAAATTACAAGTAACCAGCAGCAATTCACTCATCCAGATGATGCAGGACATCTCATTGATGTCATACGACAGAACATTTATCTTGAATTAATCTAGATGGAAAAATGCATGATTTTCAATTCAAAGTTTTTTAGCTTTGTACATTTTTTCTTCACTCAAGGTTGAGCCACATAGATTAGCTAGGTTTGTCACAATATGCCCAAAAACTTTTAGGCTTATGATTTATCCACCAACATGAAACATCTGTATCATGTAAAACATGCCAACATGGGTACCAGACTATATTGTTCTAGTATTATAGGTATCTAGGCTGCAGTTTTCTAATGCTGTCAGTTTAACAACAACAACATACCCAGTGTAATCCCACAAGTGGGGTTTACGGAGAGTAGAGTGTAGGCAGACCTTACCCCTACCTTGGGAGGTAGAGAGTCTTTTTCTGTAGACCCTCGGCTCAAGGAAAAACATTTCAAAGCAGGTCAGAAAGAAATAGCGGAAGTGAAGACGACATAGCAAAGTAATATAGAAAGCATGACAAAACATTCTGGAATTAGTTCGAGTACAGTAAAATTGTGTCTTTGCTTTGTTATTTGGTAAATCAAGTAGGTAAAATTATGTGTCTTCGCCTTGTTATTTGATAAAAAGTTAACCAGCTTTCATTTTTCTACGATTAACCCCCGTAAATGAGTTAAGATATACGAAATGAGAAATAATGAAGAAAGAGAAGTTGCATAAATATGTGGAATAAGTGTTTACCTTTACTGCATGGTCTTCTGATGGTTGTTCATCTATGGATTTGTCTGAGTAAGCCAATTCTTCTTCACACTGTGAAATGGACCTCTCTGTAGAAGCATATTGATATCCAACAGAGATCTGTGTTTCATCCACTTCACTCAGAGCATCGGGGACCGAACTTTCAACAGCATTCGATGAGGGAAGATCATGGTGTTCAGACACTATAGTTTCTTCCTTCTCAGTCACATCCTCTACAGATTGCCTCTCAAAATCAGGCATAACTGGTTGATCAAGTGGAACATCTGCGACCAGAGAATGCTCCTCATCACCCATCTGATGAATGTTTTGAATATCTGAGGATGTTGAAAGGTATTCAACGATGTGGTCTACAGCAAGTTGAGACATCATATGGGCACCTGCATCAAATCTTGAAGAAGAAACTTGCTGTTGTGCATGCTCAATAGTTCCTTCTTTATACAAAATATCTTCATCTGCTGATGATTTCGAGTCAATAGATGCCTGACCAACAACCAACTCACGCACCGGAAGGACATTTGCACCGCCAAAGACTTCATCATCTTGGGAAATCTCCACCTTTGCAACATCAAGCTCATTTTGGCATATCTCCTCCCTTGACAGAAATTCTGTGTCATCTGCTGGTGCCAAATTCTCTTCATTAGTAGGAACGGATTTCTCAATGTCCTGACTGTTTTCCTCGGATTCCCTCTCTACAGAAGAAATAGTTCTTTCAACCAATGTAGGAGGAAACCCTGTCTCAAATTCCACATGCTGATCTGAAGAAAAGGATGCTGAAAATGTGTTTTCCCTAAGAGCAACAGGACTGGAATCATAAATAGGCTGTTCGCGTGAAGTATAATCCGCTGAGGTGCTCGTGATGTGGAAATCTGGTCCATCAAATGAAGCTTGCCTAGAGATCTCATTTTGTTCAACATGGCCCATTATCTCCTCAAAACTTGATCTCATTTCTCCTTCTTTATCAACAAAGACCCTTTCACTCACTTCTGCCAATGACGAGGAGCTAGATTGCCTGCTGTATCTTTGATAAGAAGTTTCTGACTTGGATTGAATTTCAGTTGGATTAAGTTCCAATACATTGATCTCTCTTCCTTCCTGGAGCAAAGTTTCTTCTGCTTCATCATGATTTTCCACAGTTTCCAGTTGCACCAAAAACTCTACTTCTTCGGAGGATCGGCTTCCACACCTGACATGCTCAGGAATATGCTCTGGCTCCTCTGAGATATGTTCATCCATGAGGTTTTTGCATTTCAGTTCTTCTTGATCAAGACTTTTGTGTCTTAGCTGCCCTTCAATGAGGTTACTGTCTTCCAGATCTTCAGCTGAACTTAGTGATTCTGTTTCAGGAACAGAACTCACCTTCGAATCACTAAGTTCGCTAGATTGCTTTTGAAATGGTGAGTAGCTTGTTCCTTCTGAAGCCATCCTCTCTGGAACAAAATAAGGCCTCAAATGCATGTCCTGCTTGTCTTGCCTGTTCGGCCCAAAGATTGAGGGTCTTACAATGAAACTTTCGTGCCTCCGGAAAAGCGGATCCTTTGCTTGAAATGTTATAAACTCTTGTTCGTCCTCCATCAGATCAGGTTTCTCTTCACTTGAGTCATAAGGAAGATCAAATGGATTTCGTCTTGGTACTAAAACAGATGGAGCAGACCCAGGGATAGGTGGCAGTCCAAGGTCATAGTTATCATTTTGAGCATCAAATGGATTGTTTCTTGCTGTAGAAATGGACGGGATGTTGAATGGAAGATCAGCACTTTCCAAGTCAATCAAATTCTTTTCAGTCATCATCAGCCTCATTTTCTTCAGTGCTCTTCTCCTTGCCATAAGGTTCTCCAACCGTTGATTCCTTTCGACCTCGGAGCTTCCCAAGTCAATTAGATTCTTCTGATCCTCCTCTGTCCATGTAATAGCTGACTTACTTTTATCTTCCTCGTCTCGGTTTCCTTCTTCATCTTCATTCTCGTCATCGGCAACTTCTAGCTCTTCTTGATTTTCATCACCATCATCAGATTCGTTATCACTCTCAGTGGTCTTACCAGAACTATCTGAAGCAGCATCAGAACCATCATGCAACAGACTAACATGCTGAGGAGTGTCTTCATCCAAAAGAGGATGGAGCTCATGAAGCATTGGAATAATGTCAGTCATTGAAGCATCTGGAGAAGAGCTCTCAGCTCGATCAGACTCAGAATCAAAAGACTCGTCATCCTCCTCCTCGTCTTCCTCCCGTTCTTCCTCTTCCTCCCTCTCCTTTTTCCAAGGGGAACCGGGAAGAGAATTAAGATTCACCCTTTTAGAATCAAATGAATCTGATCTATCAAAGTCAAACTCAACGCTCTCATTATCAACCGTCGGAATGGGAGAGTATTGAGTACTCTCCATAAGTTCCCCATCATCATGTTTCTTCTCGTCACTCTTTTCGCGGTTTCGCTCATACAACTCCCTTGCCGCTTCAAAATCTTCATCAACCGTTGATATCAAGTATTGACTCTCTAGAAGTTTCCCTTTATCATGTTTCTCTTCATTCTTCACATTGTTTTGCTCATACAACACCCTCATTTCTTCCTCACCATCATCAACCGTTGGAATCGGAGAGTATCGACTCTCCACAAGTTCACCCTCACCCTCACCATGTTTCTCTTCATAGTTCTTCTCATTAAACTCCCTTCCTCCTTCCTTAAAACAACCATTCCCAAATTGAAAATCTCGAGACGTTTCCTCGAGTAGAGGGGAAAGATCACTGATCTTATCAATCAACTGATTTACAAGGTCCCTCTCTGTATACCTCTCCACATAGTAACTATCTTCAGCACTCTCAATATGAGTAGTATCATACAACACACCAGTTCTCAAAGGCACTATCTCATGACTACTTGTTTTTTCCTCCCTTTCGATTTCAGGTACATTTGGCTGACCAAAACTTAGTAAAGTTCCAAGCAAAACAGCAGTACAAACAACAACTGGGGATACAGCTAACAATAATGAAAACAGAAATGGGAAAGATCTGTACAAAAATGCTATGAAACACAACATACTCACAAGAAAAGGATGTTTCAACACTGGAACATAACATCTTTTCATTGAAAACATCAAAATTCTTTTCATTTCAACTCCAATCTCTAATAATCCAACACCCATCTTTTTTCTCACTATAACAAACTACTCAAAACTTCAAAGTAAATATCAAATTTACAGCAAAAAAACCTCAATCCCTTGAATCAATTTACCAAGAGCAAGAACTTCAAAGTCCCAAGCTGCATCAAAAAATGAAAAATACACACAAAGACATCAGTTTCAACACAACAAAAGAGCCAAATAAAGAGGAAAAAATGAAGAAAAAGAACCAACAGAACAAAAGAACCAAATAAAGAACAACAACAACAAAAGCATAGCCCTCACAAGTAGGGTCCGGAAGATAAAATTTACGCCGAGCTTACCACTGTGTCACAGAGATAGAGAGGTTGTTTTCGAAAACCTCATCTCAAAAATTAAGCAAAAAACCAAATAAAGAGAAAACATAAAAACCTCAAGTAAGCTATTCTTGAATTGAAACAAAAGAAGAAGAAAAAATCAAGATTCATACCAGCTCTTTGACTACAGATCAAAATCAATTCTCCACAAACAAAAAAAGCACAACTTTCTTCTTCTTCTTTTCACCTCAGCTAAAAAGTCTACTAATATTTTGTTTATAGAGTCTTCAAATGTGTATAAGCTAAAAACTAAATAGAAAAATAAGATACCAAAGGAAGGAAAACAATAATACAATAACAACAACGTATTATTGGAGTTCTATGAAAGCATATAATATACATAGCCTTATTAATATTAGATATTACCATTATCTTGTAAAGTTAAAGAGGTCAAAAAATTTTTTATCTTAAAAATTCACAAGCAAAATAAATTAAGTAGAATAAAAAAAATATATAAATAATAATAAATAATAAAAAATATATCATAATATATAAATACAATAAACTTCATATATAAAATAGATAATAATAACATCGAAAACAAACATAAAGGGGAAAAAGAAAAAGTTTGCACCTTTCTCTTTCAGTCCTCTTTTCCTTTTTTTCTTTACTTTCGGTTCTCTTCTTGACATCCCACCAAATGGGACCTTCATTAAATGAATAAAATTGAATCTTTTAATAGAATAGACTTTTTCTGAGTACAGATATCAAGAATTTACATGCCCAATTTTAATTAACTGAAGGATTATATTCCATTTGGACATTGAAAGTGAAGAGACAGGCATGCCACTGAGTTAATAATAATATAATATTTAGACAGCTAAGTGGGGGTGGATTTACAGTGCAAAAGGAATGATGGAAGAAGCTGTTTTTGCAGATTCTTGAAATTGTTAAATGTTTAACTTTTGAAGTGGGGAGGGATGAGGATAATCATTGCTATTTGTTGGTTTTTTGATTAAGTTAATGTTGATTAATGGGCTGTCAACAGGACAGGAACACAAACTTTCACAGTTTTTAAGGACATCTTGTCTTTAGGACTGTAACAATGTAATTTCGGTAAAATTATCTTTGTGTAATTATAAATTTTAATTTTGAGTCGTGAAGATAGTCATTAATTAATATTAGTTTCGTTCTATTTTATGTGGTACTCTTTTTTTTTTGTCATTCCAAAAAGAATTTTACTCTAATTAAAAATAATTTAACCTTGAAATTTTTCTTTTACTCTTAATAAAATGATTCTCAACCATACAAATATCTCAAAATGATTTTAGATCACAAATTTCAAAAGTCTTTTTTTTTCTTAAAATATCGTGTGAAGTCAGAGGGTGTCACTTAAAATGGGATGGAGAAAATAATATTTATATTAGAACAGATAGTCTATGTCAAATTTTTTTTGGATGTAGTCATTTCTAACTCTATTATTAACGTGAGATACTTTATACATTTGATTACCCTTTTTTGATTCTAAGATAAAACATAGGAATATTTTAGGGATAATACATAAATGTGTTATTTTTACTTGGCCTAATTTTACTTCTACGCCTTTTAAATTTGAATTTGTATAAGTAAGCAGTTAAATTTTTATAGAATTGAATAAATAAAAATACGTCTATTTATTTAATTTCATGCAAATTTAAGTGTTTGCTCGTGCACCTATAAATTTGAAGAGCACAAATGTCAATTCAGGTCAAGCTAAATGATTGTATTAAATATATTACTATTTTACTTTATTATCCTTTTGAGGTAATAAATTCAATATTTCGAGAAATAATTATAATTAATAATAAAGATAAATAAAGAGATATTTTAAACTAAATAATACTCTTTTCATCCAACTTTATTTGACCCCTGTACTATTTTGGGATGTCCAACAATACTTGTCTACTTTATGAAATCAAGAGACAATTTTACACTTAGTTTCTAATTTTTACTTGGCCCCTATACTATTTTGGGATGTCCAACAATACTTGTTTATTTTATGTAATCAAGAGACAATTTTACACTTAGTTTCTAATTTATCTTTATCATTAATTATAGTCATTTCTCTATTATATTTTTCAAGACATTATATTTATTACATTCAAAGGATAGTTTGGTAAAATTATCCATCATTTATTATTTATTAATCTCTGTACCAAATCAATAGGAGTCAAGTAAAATTGGACGAAAAAATATTTTTAAGCATAGTAGATAAATAAAATGGATAAAAAGAGTTATTACTCTGATATATATTTTGTACTAAAACTATAAAATTAATTATCTTATTTAATGGCATGATGTATCTCAATCTACGAGATATCATTCTTTATTCCATCTCGATAACCAAATTACAAAACTACCCCTACAAGGCTTAGAAATAGTTATCACTCACACTTGGAATATTTTAATTATCTAATTATATTTATTTAATATTTTATTGGATAAATTAAAGTAAAAATGTATGGTAATTAACCATAATTAAGTGAAAACATTAGGCTTAATGTGGAAATTGTCAAGAGTTCGTGGGGACGCATCTTTTTAATTTATTGAATAATTGGTAGTTGTGATTTGAGAGTTGCAATCCTCAACTTTACTTGATAGGCGGCAATATTATCTAATAATATTATAAAAAAAAATATTATGTTAAAATTTTTAGGAACAATTATAGTGTATGAGCATTCGGTCAAAATAATTATATAAAAGAATTATTCGTTGTATAGATATGCATAGTCAATATATATTTTATGTATAGTCAAGCTATATTCAGTTTTTTTAGTGTATCGTAATCATAAAAAATTAGTTCACTGCAATTGTAAAATCATCTTGATAGGAGTAATATTGAGTGATCTTACTCTTATAATTTTATAATAATAGGTAAATTTTAATTACTTTCGTAGTTTAATATGACACAACAATAATAACATACTCAGTCGAATCCCACAAGTAGGGTCTGGGGAGGATAAATGTACGCAGATCTTATCATTAACTCGTAGTTTAATATAATAAATGACAATTTTATGACTTTACTTTTATCCGATAAATTCAACAAACAAAGATTTTTATAATTTTATTGTCACAAAAAATAAAATTTAATCGTTATATGTTAGATACAAGCCTAAATTAACACGATATAATGATACACAAGTGCATGTTTGAATCAATTTATTTTAGGTGTTTTTAAGTTAAAATAACTTTTAAGTAGTTCTGAGATATTGGGACAAAGTTAAAAAGTCTCTGTAAGCATTTATTTTTAAAACAAAATAACAAAAATAAGTTAAAAGTGATAAGTCAAATGAGAATCCAAACAAAGTCTAAGTTACTCTCTCTTAAATTTGTTCCTTTTGCTTTATTTTTTATTCTATTTGAAAAATATGTCTTTTTTTTTAATATAACTTTGTAATTTAAATTTTACATATGATATGTTTAACATTATAAGATTAAAATAAATTTTATATTTTTGATACCATATTTTTAGTTTAAGATCAAAAGAGTAAAAAAAAAAAACTTTTTTATATTTTGTGTCAAGTTAAAGTATTATGACTTAAACTAAAGATGTAGAATCCACTAAAATACCCTTTCATCTCGTGGTATTCAACGTGTCATGTAGAAAGTTGAGACTTAAAAAAAAAATTGAAACAAACAAAAAAGAAAAGTAAGTAAAATAAACTAAAACAAACAAAGCAGTAACATTTCATGCCTTAGAGTGTGTTTGGTAGGAAGGAAAATGTTATTTATGAAAAATGATTTTAGTCTTGAAATGTCACTTATGTAATCCCCTCATTTCTATTTATATGTCATCCTTAATATAAATAGACGACCCTTAATATATGTCATTTTACAAAATCAACACATAAATTACTCCATTCTTCCTATTATACCCTTGAATCTTGATAGTTAATTAACTCTGAGAATATATATTTAACCAATTAAAAAAACTTAAAAAGTAAATTAATATTAGAATTTTGAATCTTGATAGTTAATTAACTCTGAGAATATATATTTAACCAATTAGAAAAACTTAAAAAGTAAATTAATATTAGAATTTGAAGCTTAAAAGTTTAAAATAGCCATCCAAATGCATTTTAATTTTTGAAATCTAGCGTATTTGCCAGATAAACAAAGAAAGTAGTAATATTTAGTATATATTATTAATTAAAAACATGACTTAAAAAAATTAAATAAAAACAAGATAACAAAATTATTTATTTTCTTAATGCAAGTGAAATTAAAAAAAAGTGACATATAAATGGAAACTGAGTTAGTAACTTATTTTTACTATAGAGAAATCATTTTTCTCATCTAGAGAAATATTTTCCACATATTTTGATTAATCAAAATAAAAATTAAAAAAAAATTCTAAAAATATTTCCCTCCGTACCAAACACACACTATCTTTTAAAAACTAAAGATCAAAAAACGAAATTTGGAAAGTAATAGGAGCACTATATAAACTGCCATTTCCCTCGAGAAAGATTTTCAGAAATTCACTCCTTATATTCAACTAGGGTTTCGACGTCTGAGATTTGTAGAGATTTTCGAATTTTCATTTCATCTGAGAAGCTCATCAGCTTCGAAACCTAACTGGTAAGCCGCTCTTTTTTCGATTTCGTTTTTGGTGATTTCAGCATATGAGTTTTGCTTATGAACTATCACAAGTTGTTGATATTCGCTTTATAAGCTTCAGTTTCCGTATTCTGATTTAGTGTTTGCAATCTGCATATGTGAGTTGAGTTTTTCTCAATGAACTATCAGAAGTTGTTGATTATTCGCTTTATAAGCTTCAGTTTCCGTACTCTGATTTAGTGTTTGCAATCTGCATATGTGAGTTGAGTTTTTCTCAATGAACTATCAGAAGTTGTTGATTATTCGCTTTATAAGCTTCAGTTTCCGTACTCTGATTTAGTGTTTGCAATCTGCATATGTGAGTTGAGTTTTTCTCAATGAACTATCAGAAGTTGTTGATTATTCGCTTTATAAGCTTTCAGTTTTCGTACTCCGATTTAATGTTTGAAATCTGCATATGCACATGTGAGTTGAGTTTTGCTCAATGAACTATCAGAAGTTGTTGATTGTTCGCTTTATAAGCTTCAGTTTCCGTACTCTGATTTACTGTTTGAAATCTGCATATGTTAATTGAGTTTTGCTCAATGAACGATCAGAAGTTGTTGATTATTGCTTTATAAGCTTTCAGTTTTCGTACTCTGATTTAATGTTTGAGATCTGCACATGTGAGTTGAGTTTTTCTCAATGAACTATCGGAAGTTGTTGATATCGCTTTATAAGCTTCATTTTCTTACTCTGATTGATTGTTTGAGAGCTACATATGTGAGTTGAGTTTTGCAGTAGTATTTTGAATATTGTTGGGATATTTCCTTTTTATGCCCTTCTATTTTGCTGCTTTTGAGGATGTTAGGATGATCGACTGTGAGAAGAGGTGTTTTATAGCTTGACTGGTGTTGTGGCTAGTCGGAAAGAATGCAAATGAAAATTGTTCACTTTAGATCTTCATTGCTTACCAAAAGATGAGAAGAATCAAGGAAGTACTGTTAAGTTGTTAAATAGTTATTGAACTGGGAAATCTTGTGTTATTCATATCCTCTAGTGTCACTTTATCTGAAGTTGCGGAATGCCCTGTTGTAAGGGGAACAAGTCTTTGGGGTTGCTTTGTGGTTGGTTGGGTGGTCAGGTCTATATGTTTTCCATACAGACTTGGGAACCTTGAAACATGAGAAGATGGTAGTGGTAGCACAGTGATCACGCTCTTGGAGAAAAGTAGCGTCCAACATAGATAATAAAGGAAATGTGAAAGTTCACGAGCAGGAAATGTGAAAGTTCATGAGCTTGTTTCACCAAAGGAGGAGGAAATGACTTAGAAAGTAAACTTTGTATGGTTGTCTTTGCGATTAGCATCATGGGAACATTTTATTTTGCTTGCCATAATTAGATTCTACATAGAACTTCAGTCTCTTTTGCTGTCCATCCAATTTAGGTAATTAGATGCAGAAAATATCCTAGATATGTTAGAATCTTGCTAGGATTAGGAGTTCTTATTTTATTGATATATTTTGACCTCCTGTAAAGGGGTTTAGCACTACCGAAGTGTTGAATGTTAATACAAATGTTACTTAAAAAAAGGGAATTAGATTAGCATACAAACCACTAAAATAACTTAATGGAGCTAATAATTATTTATTCACAAGTCTTCAGTCAACTTAAATATCACCAGCAAATGTAGCTGGGCTTAGCCTTGGTAGGTTTCCAGCATATAAGAACTTAACTTTGAGGTTCTGTGGGAGTTACATTTCGTTCACAGAAACTCAGTAGCTTTTAGGATTTTCTTTACTTGCAGAGGATTAACTAGATAATTTCAAGTTTTCTTGACTTCGAGTGCAGTAGTTCACATGGCACAAACTGTTGAAAGGGCACCTTGTGTGCTTGGTCTCTGAGTTTATTCCTTGAAGTGCTTGCTTGTGTTGGGAAAAACAAGCTGAATTGTAAACTAAGATAAAGCATTTATGCATTCACACCCCTAACAGCCCAAGTGCTTGAAGAATAAAATTCAGAGGTGTTTCTAAGTTTTTGTCAATATTATATTTGTTGATGTTCAGGAACCTTTTCTGAAATAAGCAAAATGAAACATGAGTTTCATGACCTAAACCTTGTAAAAAGAGATCTCCAGAAAGGAAAAGAAGGTACATAGGGTTACGGTTCCTGTTCTCCTCCTCCTCCTCCTCCTTCCTATTCATATAGTTGTTTATTTATTTCGCTCTTCCATCCTTTTGTTCCCTCTCCTTCTTGGTGTCCCCATCTTTGTATACAGCTTTCTTTTTCTTCTGTCCCTTCTTAAATTTCCCCATCTTCTCTCCTAATTCCGGCTTCTTTCACTTATGTCCATATCTTCGTCTTGATTCATTATCTTCACTATTCTGCTCTGTTCTTATTGAATTTAGTAATTTTATTTTTTGGGTAAAATATGTTTATGCAAAAGTATGGAATTACAAGACTTCAACTATTTTCTTCATCCTGAGTTATTGCTATATATTTGCTGTGCTTTCATGAACCCAAAAAAGTCATTTCACTGTTGCACAGCAATTGATAGTTAGACTGGATAGTCCAATCAGATGCAATTGTTGTTTCAAAGCTGAATGAAGATGCTACTGAATAATTACGGATAAGATGGTAGAAAAACAGTGTTCAACTCTTTTCTCAATTTTCCTATTTTTGTTTAGAGGTATGGATACATCAAATCCTGCTGTCTTTGTCAATGCTGAGCTACTCCGCCTGCATATGGGAAGGAGGGTTCGAGCTGTGATTCAGGTTATGCGTTCTGATGGTGGCAGCACAGTGCACGGGAGATCTACAGATGACCAACAGATAATTGTGAAAGGCAATCCACCTGGTCCTCTTACAACATTTGTTGAGGTCATAGGTATTGCTGACAGTAACCAATCTATCCGTGCTGAAATATGGTCCAACTTTGGGGACACACTAGGTATCACTTCAAATCACTCCATTAATATTTTCAGTATGTTTGATTACTGCAGCTTTAGGTGTTGGAATTCTCCTGATTGCTTTCTTTGTTGATCCTGCACTTTTGCTTTAAAGTGGTGAACCATAAGTGCTATCGAGCTATTTTCCCTGCATAAGTATGCTGGAAGAAAAACAACTTAATGCTATTTGCTTCTGGATATTCTTTACTAGCTAAAACTACCAATTAAAAAAATGATTTTGTTTCTCTAAATTATGTCCAAAGTTTCTAAAAGTTATTAGGAGTACTGGAATTATAGGCAGTTATCCTTGTATAGATGTGCTATTGGACTGTGCAGTGTGGTATAAACAGATCACTTGTATATTTTGGTTATTAGTCGTTACTTGTTAGTATATACCATGAGTTTGATCATCTTTTAAGCATTACAAGAGTGCAGAGTGGGTACCTAAGCTCCTCATCTCCCCCTGGGAGATCAACTAAATAAAGCTTTTAGGACTTAACTTTGTCCTTTCCTTTTTGTTGAAGATGGAAATCGAGTAGTTTTATTTGATTAAATGGGAAGTGCAAAGCAGGTGAATTTTGATACAATCCATACCTATCTTCATTGATTCATATTGCTTAACTTTGTTTGCGTGCTATAACTCAAATTTCAAAGGAATGAATTCTGACATGCCTCTTTTTCTGTTGCAGATACATATAGCTATAACCGTGTTTGCGTGCTGGCAAATGGCGATTACAAACACTTGTTCATATGAGGATTCAAAAGCGACATGATTTGGTTGATCCTAATAAGTGATCCAACTCTTTCACTACCTCCATCCTTTATATACATGATGCCTGTGAATACCTTGTTTGGAAGTTTGTTTAGTTTGGGATGCATGTTATGTTATGTTATGGTATATGTTTCACAAAGTGAACCTGCTGAAATCCAGAACTTCTACTACTTTACATTTTTGCTGTTTGCTAGCCAATGTTAAGCTTTTGCTGATTTGCAACTCCATACTTGATAGTTGAGTTTTGAATATCAACTGTTGCAAACCTAGCAACAAAAATAATCAAGTGGCATGTGTAATTTGTCAGAGTGCACGCAAGCTACCCAAACACCAAGATTATTAGAATAAATCAAGTAGCTTGTGGAATTAATAAGTTTTAAAAATAATTTCAGTACAAGATATTTTTTTTAACCTCATAAGTTTAAAAACATGTTTCGAAAATAACCTTTCTATTTTCATAAGATAGTGATAAGGTTTACGTATATTTTACCCTTTCTGACTTCACTTGTGGAATTTTACTGTGTATATTGTTGTATAAGGTTAAAAACATGCAAATTAGGTAAAGTGACCTCGAATTTTTTTTTTTTTTTTTTTTTTTTTGGTTAAACTACCTCGAATTGTTATTAATGGCTTCATTTCCTTCTTTCCTTTTCTCTTTGTTGCTTTTACTCCTTATTTTTTTTAAGATCAATTAAAATTACAAAGCTTGTTTGATTTAAAAATTTGATGTATTGCAAACATAAATTGTTTTGAGTAATTTTTTTTTTGAAATATTGAGAGGATTTCATATTCAAAATTTAGGGCTATTTAGAGGTAGTTTGAGTTGATGAAGATATCATCTACTTCTTGTATAGTAAAACTATTCAACTTTTTGAACGTAACTCGGTTCTATATTTTATGATCATTATATATTTTCTATGCATTTTAAAACTATTTTTTAGGTAAATAAAAATATACCTGTATTTGTTATAAATTAATTAATATATTGTATACATTTTTCAAAATCACATGTTTTGATTTTTTTTATTAAAAAAGAACAATCTTCAAATCAACTGTTTTTAACGATTACAGCAATTAAAGAAGCTCTCGCGGCCATGGAAGCTCCACGATTATGTCACGTAGTTGTCTCTTTTTTTGCCATGAATAAACATTCATAGCTCTGAAACCGCCATCTCTATATCCTCCAAAATTGACCTAATTCCTCTCGGAGACCAAAATCCATCCTGAAAGAAAGTAGCTAAAAACAGCAAACAATGGATCATTACAAAGCATTAGGGTTAACACGAACCGCGAGCAAGGAAGAAATAAAGCAAGCTTTTCGGAAATTGGCGATGGAATTTCATCCGGACAAGCACGCACATTCTTCGCATCAGTTGAAGGAAAATGCTACTCTCAAATTCAAGCAAGTTTCCGAAGCTTACGAAACTCTGATCGACGATCGCAAGCGCGCTGATTACAACATCAAGCACAATAGTTACCGGAATTCTGCAAATAATTATGGTGGTAATAGTGACTATTATAACCGCAATTATCAGAACGGGTATAGGAGCAGCTACGGGTATGGGTATGGATATGGATATAGTCGGCCTGCTGATGCCGGCGGTTCTGCTAGCATTGTTACCAAATTCGAGATGGTTCTGCGGTTCATGACGACTCGGGCGTTTCTCCTTAATGCTGCACTTGCTGGGTAATTTTCCCTTACTCCTTATTTGTTTTCGTGTTATCTACATCCCTTTTTATATAGGGTATTTGATTGATACATAGTTCCAAGTTTATTAGTACTAGTAGCACCACCACAACAATAGTTGTGTCTATACGAATTCTCAATATCCATTTTGCTCCGTTCGGTCTTGTTTCATTCCAGTACTCAGTGATGATGTAAATTTCAACTCTAGAGGAAGTCATATAAATGATAGGGAAGAATATCAAATCTATGTTAAAAAATAACAACATATCTGTGTAATCCCAAATTTTAGCCGTATCTTTGTGAGGTAGAGAGACTATTTTTGATAGCCTTTCTGCTCAAAAGAATATCTTCAAAAATAAAGTAGAATTAAAAAATCACATAAAATGTCTTAAGGTTGAATAGTTTAATGAAAGTATTTAACGCCTTACAAATTACAATAGAGACGGTCATATAAATTGGGAAAGAGGCAGTGTTGAATTCCCTATAGTTCTTGAGGAGATATGTATTGTGTAAAGCTGTGATCTTTAAGGGTGATTCGCTTCATTAGATCTAGTGGTTGAGTCATGTGAAAGTGTGATCTTAAAAGTTAAAACTGTAACCTCTGGCTTGGAACAGGTGAGCAGATAGGCTTGACGAAGTCTGGAGAAAATACGTGATTACTGTAGCTACCAAGCAGTGGAGGTGCTGAATCTTAACTGTCTTAGGTTGCAATAGTCACGAAACATGAGTCTGTGTTAGACTTACATGCTGGTATTCTTCCTACTAGTATGCGCTAGGTGTGTCAATGTGCAGCAGTTGGTGTTGTGTAATTGTAAATATATTTCTACTACCTAACCTTCCTTGTGAAAACAAACTGTATTAGTCTTCTATTTTTTTGGTGTAAACAAGATCTGGTGGGGGAGGTGGCAGAAGTAGTTGAGCTCCTAGGAAACTTGTAATCTGATTACCCTCGTGGGGGTGTGCCCATCACACTATGGGATGTCAGTTTCCAATTCATCATCTTTTGGATGATGAATTTTTGTGACTACAAAGTAATCCTTATTTCAAAAAAAAAAAAAAAAAAAAAAAAAAAAAAAAGTCGTAATTTTAAATTTTATGGTTATTTACTTATTTTAACAATTAGATATTGTTGTTGGGTTATTGGTACCTGATGTTATGTACACTATATCAGCTTCAGTTCATTTCCATGTAATTCAAGTTTTATTCTTCTCTATTTGTTTTATATTGGATATGTAGGTTTGGAATAGAATTACAATTAAGAGATCAGAATCTTTGCGTACTTCTACTTTCACATTTGTTGCCTTCCCAAGTTTCATGAATTAGTCTTGTTGCAATTTTTGAATGTGGATACTTGATGACTCGGATGTTTTCAGTTCAATCACACTGCGTTTGTAATGGGAAAACTGTGGCATATTGGCATTCCCCTGAATAGTTTTACTGTATGCTGTGGTTATAGCACTTTAGCTGGAACATTAAGGGAGACAAGCAAACTTGGGTAGACACCTAATCATTGGGTGAATGTTGAACAGTATTGGTAATTTCTGAGATAATTCTGGGGCCTGAGGGTCTGCTTTTGCTCTGGGAAATTCTACGTAAGCTTTACTACGCTGTTTTTTTCGCGACAAACTATTTTGATCAAAATTTAGAATTGAGGTATCTAGGGCTTGAAGAGTTCAAAGACCACCCATATTCACAGACCTAGTAGTTTCTCATCCTTTGGGTTTAGGTGACTTCTATGTATTTCTAGTTCCTAAACTTCTCCATGTGAAACAACTTGATTATTTAAGACATCATTTTGTTCTTTTATTTTACCTCAATGTTTATGTTAAGGATAAGTTACCTACCTCAATGTTTACCCAGTAAGAATATTCTCTGGACATTGCTGATATGTATTTCTCTGCAGTGTATTGTTAGGTGCAACATATGTAGTTGATGCAGGTGGGGAGGCACTATGGAAAATGCAAAATTCTGGAGTATGACTTCTCTTCCTTTTCTCCATCACTATATATGCACTTCTCATGAAACTGCATAGAGATTAACTATGAACGAGTAAAAGGAATGTAGTCCAAGGTTTATTATTTTCTTCACTTAATAAATTTGGTCCGCATTTTCCTTGTTTTAATTGATAGGATTAGATATGATTCTATAATTTCACAGTGCTACTGGATTTCGAATTCCCCTTGCTCAAGAACTCTTATCTTCTCCTAGATCCTTATGTGACCATCATCCTATAGTTCATACAGCATTCATCAAGCTGGGAGCTGAGTTAATGTGGACAACCCATCTAGGACAGTCAGTTGAGTTGTGAATGTCTGTTTTCAATCCCTTTACATCTAAGAAATGGAACAAACTTGTTCTCTGAGAGATTCTGGTCATATTTTGTTGGATTAATTGAATCTTTTTTGGCTTATCTTCCACTCGATATGTTGTTGTATATTGCTTTCGTGCAAATTTGTATCAACTTGAATATCATTGTTCCCTCCTACGAGTATTTGTTATATTTATTAAGTAGTAAAGTCAGGAAAGTTTTCCCTAACAATCTTCTTTGTGATCTTTGAGTGTAGAAATCATTTGAAGAGGCAATGAAATCTGTAGAAAAAGCTAAAGCATTTGATGACAAACGATGAAAGAAGTTCTGCTGTATAGTTATTCGTTTTTGTCGACGAGTTCTTCGAAATTGCCCATTGAGAGACCCTGCATCATCGTGCCTTGTGAAACGGAAATAAGCTATTGCAATTTGCAAATGGCTGTCAAAATTGCTCCTTTTTTTATAGAGAAATTTGTAAGAGGTTTGAGCATTGTATATACACGAAAGGAATTATATTGCGTGGCATTGCTGTTCTTGTATCATGTAATATTATAATTATAACCAAATAAAATTGTGTAAAGATGTAGCCTGTAGGTAGTCAAATAAATACAACTCGATTTGCCTGAGGTATATAGAACTGGATTTCCAGTACAAAATGCCAAAGCTTCAAAGAATATTTTAAGGGTTGTTTGGTGTGAAGCATGAAGTATAATAATTCAGGATAAAATGTAGGATTATTTTATCCTATGTTTGGTTGAAGGTGTTATGTGGTCCTTGAATTATTTATCCTACTATTTTTGCTTTAGTGATGGGATAAGTTATATACATGGTGGAAGAATAACATGTTACCAACCAAATGGCCCGCGTGGACAGGAGTTTAACTCTATCCACTATGCCTAGGAAACAGATAAAGTTGAAAGAAACACAAGTGAATGCAGTAATCTTTAGCACCTCAAAACTAGAATATCTCAAAGTGACCTTGCTCTACTGTTTGTTTCATATCCTCTTGATTTCTATTCCTTGACCAGGGAAAAGCAGCTAAAGAATGTGCCTCTACTAGGATATGATCCCAACCAAATGAGATAAAGTCAAGGTCCACAACAACAACACCACCGTACCCAATGGAATCCCACAAGTGGGGTCTGGGGAGGGTAAAATGTGCACAGACCTTACCACTACCTCATAGAGATAAAGAGGTTGTCTCCGGACTTCAATAACTCGCAACTTGCAATAAGCAGATGCAGCAACTTCAATTAAGAGAGACAACAAAGTTCAGACACAAAATCACTAGTGCTGCTTAGGGACATGCAGCATGAGATGCTGACTTGAAACACTTCTCCTGCATCTTTAATATCAAGGTGAACTTCACCTGCAATGGTCTATCGTGTTATCCTGTTTCAAGTAAAACTGCAACTAAGGCAAGCCACTTTTTTCCATCTATATCACGCAAGTACAGAATACACACCCAATGAAAACAAATTAGAAAGCACTTTATCTAACAATCATTAAAATCATTGTACTATGGAAAAGTAATGAAGAAAATTATGCACAGATTCTTCATATGTAAGGATAGATTAGCTTTAGACTTTGATGTGAAGTCATAGTTATGGGTAGAGCTTCTAGCAAGTCTGCTGATGGAACAAACTTTTAATGTCATGCTAGACAAAAAGGAAAAAGAAAGGTAACTAATAGCAAGTTCAAACTAATCGTATGTTATGGAGATATGAAATCTTGCCAGCATTCCTCTTGCGAGCTAGAACCTTGCTTTCAACGGTCCACCGGGAGCTAAAACTATGAAATCTTGCCAGCATTCCTCTTGCGAGCTAGAACCTTGCTAATTAACATACCAGTGGTTCAGTGTACGAGTACTAAATAATTCTTGCTTCAAAGATGGTAATTTTATTCCTCTAAGCAGGGAATCTATTCAATCTTTTTATGGTAAGTTCGCGTATAGAAATCTTTCTAGCTAGAACTGAGTCAAAATAGAAATCGTACATCCAAAACATTGGGACGTGCTTCAAGGCCAAAAAGGAGGTGGAAATAATGACAGTTGATACAAAGGTGATACCTAGATTGGCAATTGAACATTTAATCTGCCCTATATGCAACTGCATTCCTCAAACAATATGCTTCCAACTTCACAACAACCATTCAAAATGCTTTCAACGGGCACAACAACAACAACAACATACAAGTAAGGTCTAGGGACTGGGGAGGGTGATAAAGTAAAAACAATCCAGTACTTGCTTTAGGTTAAAGCAGAATGTTAGCAACTAAGCCAGACATTTTCACAGTAAGAACAATTGAATCAGACATACTCTTTTTGCGGGTTGGTTTACTTAGCCGCTGTGCTCATTCCTCTTTAATATCTCGCACAGAAAGCCTATGACCTGATTCTATCTCGAGAACACTTTTTTCTCAAATGATTCCTTGCAAATAATTGGTGCTACTAACTTATAAAGGAAATGTTTTCTGAAAGCAACAGTTCAAATTAGTGCTAGGTCTTTGAGATTAAGATGGATCTCGAAAGATCTTTACAATGGCAGTCTTTGAGTCAGCAAGTGATAGAAAGAAAGCATTGATACCTGTCAAAAGTACTGGATGAAACTAGGGGATGAATTTTCCAATCAAGTATAGAAAGTACGCAGAATCTTAAGAGGCCATGCACATAGTTAAAACTACCAATAGATGAAAATATATACTGAACATTGTTATTCTGAGTCGTTGAATCAAGACACAGCGCAGCTGCTCTTTAGTTGTATGTAGTAGTTGATTCCCTTACTATTCGGATGTATGCTAAAATCAAAGAAAACTAACATTAAGTAGAATATTCATTCAAGATGTTTGGGTCAAATACAGAATTTCAGTAAGTTGCTTTACGGTAGAACTGCAACGTAAGCAATAGAACTACTTACACCAATAGTTGATACACAGCTAAGTACTTAAATTTATCGAATCATTTAGTATATGACACGTCAAGTGCATGGAATACATCTTTTAGCCCACAGACAAAATGGAATGAGTTATAACATTCTTAACAATATTAGGCGAGACAAAAGCAGTTAGAGAATCAATAGAAGGACAAACCTCAATAGACTTGCAATTTACAGATAGATCAGAATAAAATATAGCTGAGTTGTCCCTTCCTGTTTGGAACCTTGGAACAAAGGCGTATCGAAAGCAATTAGTTTTCTTCTAAATCAAAATGTATGTCTTGGAACTGAATATATCCTGTACTATCTAATTTCCTCCTCCACATGTCAGGGGTCAAAACATCAAAAGATTTGTCGAAGTCCCAACAACGAATGGCTCCATCAACAGCCTTGTCAAGAAGTAAAAGATGACCCCCAAAGCAATGGATATGGGAAGTGCTGGCAAGGCATGTCGACACACAGCTAACAATATAAGTGTGCACCCTAATCCAGATATAATAGCGAGATAACAAGCATAAACAGTCATCAAATCATACATTGCAGCTCTCCCCACCAACACACTATAGAAAACAAAATCTCCTAAACCAAGCTTTTATCCCCCTCCCTCTCTCCTCCTCTTCCTCAGTTTCCCTCTCCAAAACCCGAGTCCGATCATTCTCATTACTTTCTCTTATCTCTTCATTAGCCACCGGTCTTTCTCTTTCGTTACTACTACTACTACCCATCAATGGTAATGTCCTCCCCCTCAATTTCCACCTCTCTAACACTATCAATCCCTTCACTTTCACTCCTCTCATTCATACCCCTCCCATTCTGAACCACATTTTCACTACTTGACATAACGCGAAGCTCAATCGGGTCACCATCAGAAAACCCAGCTAACAAAAGCCCTAAATTTGACCCTCTATTCCCTGATCTTGAACCTACATTAGGCCGGGCCTCGTACACCAAAGCAGGTAACTCTTCATCCCTACTAGAAGCCAGCTCCACCAGCATCTTCAACGGTCCACCGGGAGCTAAAACTGCAACAAGATCATACAAAGCAAGTGCAACAAGCACAACCCAAGTTGTCCATTCGGGTAATTTCGTAAACCAAGCTGCTACAATGATCCCTAAAGCCACCATATACATTTGGTTAAGCAAAATCGGAACCCCTTGTGAAAACACAGATATAACCCCCAAAATGGTGAAATTGAAAAGGAGGAGACAAAAAGTGAAGGAATCAATTGGGATATTGAAGTGCTGAATAAGAGATAGGAAAATTGACCCACCCATTGAACCTAGAACGAAGAAAGCAGAAAAACGGATGTAATATTTCAGAAAATTAGTGAAACGATAGTAATAGAGAATTACAAGAAGGAATGTTACAAGGGTTATGAGGACCACAAAAACGACGGCGTTTAGAACAGCTCCTTCCTTCGAGCTTTTGGGTAGTAGTATCGGAAGGTGATTCGAGATATACGAGGTTAGCAGCTGTACGGATGACTTGCTGGTTGTCGGAGGAAGATGGTGAAGAAAGTGAGTAGACAATTAGGACAACGAGGAACATGCAGATGGATACTGGTGACATTACTCCGATGATCTCTACTCCGATCGTTTCCAGAATGCTGCCGCCGTCCATTTTCAGGTCGCCGGCCGCCGGTGGTAGTGGTGTTTGGAAGGGTAGAGATGGAGAGAAGGGAGTGATGAAGTTAATCTTAAAGGTCTGTTTGGGAATTCACAGCGGAATTGAATTTGGTGAAACTAGTAAAGTGTTGTTTGGTTCGTGAAATAAAATGAAATATTCGTAATCTAGTTTGAGATTAACTTGTTTTTTTTTTGGTAAAATTATAATTATAAATATTATTAATAAATAAAGGCCAATAAATTTATAGGGGCATAAAATTTATAGTAACCTTTTAAGAAGGGTTCTATTTCTTTTAACGCTTCAACTGAACTAAAGAAGTAATTACAAGAGAAATTATTTAATTAATGTATGATTTTTATGATCTTTCTTCGATTAATAATTTTTTTTATCGGCTGTTAACAAAAATTGATTAATTTGAATTTGTATCAAATGAATTTAATAATTAATAAATTGATATTATAAGGATCATGCCTTGGAATCCAAAGGATTCAAGTTAAGCAGGACCAAAATTGAATATTTTGAATGCAAATTCAGTGTTGAGAGGGATGAAACAGACTGTGATGTGAGGCTTGCTACTTAACCTATTCCTAAGAGGGAAAACTTTAAGTATCTGGGGTCCATCATCTAGAATACACACTGTAGTGGGACACCATGGACCAAATGGAGACTTGCATCTGGAGTATTGTGTGATAAGAAGATACTACCTAAACTCAAATGTAAGTTTTACGAATTGATGATTAGACCATCTTTGTTGTATGAAGTGGAGTGTTGGCCAATCAAAAATGCAAAAGTCCAGAAGATGCATGTTGCAAAGATGAGGATGTTGAGATGGATGTGTGGTCACACTTGGAGCGACAAGGTTAGGAATGAGACCATTCGAGAGAGACTAGAGGTGACCCCAGTGGTTGAGAAGATGAGGGAAGCGAGACTCGATGGTTTGGACATGTGCAGTCAGGGGGCCTAATAGGGTTGAGTAGTAGTGTTTTTTTCTACCATGATTTGTCATTAATTTGTTGTTTTTGTGTTAATTATATCATATTTTCGTATTGTCATGTGCTTTCTTTTACCTTTGGTCATATCTAGTACTTTTTGCGTATGAGTTTTGTGATAAGTGTTTCCAGGAAATAGCCTATCTATTTAAGGTTTGCATACATTCTACGCTCTCCAGACTCTACTTGTGAAATTTCACTTTGTAAGTTGTTGTTATCGTATATTATAAGGATCATATTTTATTATCATACTATAGGTTAAAATATTTTGTTGTGGAATCTTCTCAAAGAACCTAAAACCCTTCCGGCCTATCTTCTTTATCTTCTCCCTCCATTTCCACTGTATCATACAATGGCTACCACCGTCATCAGAACGCCGACCACCACCTTCAGGCCGCCGTCAACCACCGGTTACTCCTCCGCGAAACCTAATTGTATCACTTTCTTATCCTACTCGCGCTGTGGACGGAGACACACTCCATTGCTCCCCAGACGGTGTCGTATTCACCACTCCGCTGACCCAATTGTTCAATTGCGGCACCGGTCGGTTGATAAATTTGTTATCTTTGCTTCAAATGAGGATGTCGCTGAGGCTGCTGAAACGGAGACTCAGGAACCGGAGCTGGTACAAGAATCTGAGCAGGAGGTACTTCAATTTTATCCTACATTTTGCGTTCTAGATGTTCACAAGCTCAGTTAACTATGCTCACAGCTGAATTAGTTGGTGTGGTATTTGTATCTATGTTTGATCTCGAGATGGCCAAACTAAAGCCTCATTTAACAGTGATAGAATATATATAAATGTGCCCTTTGACTTCTCCTCAGCTAACAATGCCTTCTAACTTTGGGTTTGCACAATTAGCTGCTTAAAGCTGGTGTAAAATTGAGCAAGTAGACACATGCGAAATTTAAAAGTCAGTGTTTGTACTTCCTTTGCACATGCCCAAAACATCTCTTTGTTTATATATTTAAAAGTTGGTCCCAATATAGATGATTTGATAGTTTGTATGCTCTGTGAGTGATGATACAATGAGCTAAGGGTGTTGGTTGGCTGGTTAGAATCAACAATGTCCAGATCTGATTTCTTGCTGATCCCTAGTGGGTAGATTTATGTGATATGGCATCACATATTCCGAGGAGCGTTGACATATGGCTACAGACCTTGTAACATGGAGAGTTCCAACCATAGTGAAATTCTAGGACATGCATGAGATGTATTTCCTGGCTGAATTTTCATCTTGAGTTGAAGCAGAACAAATAATTGGTATTTATGACTTATGAGTGTTTCAATGTTGATTAAATGGTTTTCTGGTAAACTTACTACTTTTTGTACACATGATTAGGTGCAGTGTAATTGACAGCTGGATTTATTTTGCTATCACACACATTATACACGAGGCACACGCTTCCCTTGTATTTTTTTTTTTAAAAAATGGTGGTGTTCGTGTCAGCGTGCATGCACCTCGATTATTCCACTAGGTACTGTATCTGCCTTTCCAGGCTTAGACAAATAAGAAGAGTTCACTTCGTGTATTTCATCTTTGTAACTTGTTTGTAGACTCACAGCATCTGTACCTAGGCCATAGTTCTATACAAAGGTAATAAATACTGGTAGATGAACATCATGAGTTTGTATTTTGGCGGCAAACCAAGTCTAGTATTAAGTGGAGAAAGGTAAAAGGGTGTCCGACTATCCATCAAAAGACCAATATCTCAATTGTGTAAAAAACTATAACATTTTGATATAGAGAACACTTTCATTTACTGTCTGGAAACTTTCACTATCTCCGTCCTAATTTATGAGTTAGTTTGACTTGGCATGGAGTTTAAGAAAGAAAGTAAGACTTTTAAAACTTGTGGTCTAAAATAAGTCATAGATGTTATGACTATAAATTATCTCATTAAGGGTAAAATAGATATTTTAAAATTAAATTTTACTAAATATAGAAACGTGTCATTTTTTTGGCACTAACTAAAAAAGAAAGTGAGTCATCATATAAAATGAGACAAAGGGAGTAGTGTATTTTCTGTCGATGCATTCAGTGAAGTTGGGCTTGATCTCTGGCCTAGGTGTGTTAGAAGCACTAATTATTAGGAGATTATGCATGTGTATAGCAATTGAGATGTCTTCTTATGATGTACCTCTATAAGATTCCATGTGAGATTTCATCTTTACTTCTCCACAATAGCTACATAACTCACTAAGGGGTCTCTTGATTTACATCTAAACAGACTAGATCTAGTCAAATATTATAATAAATGGATTGTTGCGTTGAGTAATGATGTAGGATTGTTAGATAGTGAACAATAACGAGGATTGTTATGCATGGAATGCCTTCTTTAAGAACCCTTTGTCTTTAGATACTCTTATCTTGGTATTGCTAGTACACCTATTCCAATTTTACATTTTATCATGTATAAAATAATACATTGATTCCCACATAAGTTATACCAGTATTAGTAATCAAGAGTTTGGTGCCGTTGACAGAACAGTACATTAGTTATGTTAGCCCTTAAGTGGGACATGAGTCAGTGCATTGTACACATTTGTGATCAGTGTTTTATGTTGCAAACAAACATTATATTAGTTACTTGTAATTTTATGTCAGGAATATTATAACTTTTGATGTGGGTTGGTAACATACTGCAATCCCGTCTCGTCTATCAGGGTTTACCAGCTACGCGCAACTCACATATGTGGAGTTCATTAGAGAGAGTAGTTCGACATTTTATATTGACCTGTAGCTATCCCCTTCTCCTCACTGAGTGTTCTTTGCCTTTGAATGATAAAAAGACAATAGTTTTCCTTCAACATGTACTGGGTGGTGTTAGATGTACTTTTTTTCCTGTATAGTATGCATATCTATGTGGGTTTATATAAATGCAATGACATATGGTCTAGTGGTCAATGAAATGGTGGAAAACTAGGTCTCTAGTTCAGATTCCAAAGGAGGCAAAAGACACTAGGTTATTTCTTCTCTTCTCTTCAAGCATTGGTGTGCGTAAGCTGGCCTGGACACTGCTGTCACACACACAAAAAACAACATGTTTATTGTTTAATATGTCTTATACTCTTATTTGTTTGTTTCTTCATCCTCTTATATTCTTTTGTCAGCATGTATGTTCTGACTAAGCTGATTGGTGTTGTGGTTTGCCTTCATAACTTAAAACTTGACATGCTGGAGTTCAAAGTGTTCCAATTCTCTTGACTACTTATTGAAATGTAGTGAAATGTGTATTTTCTCACCGTTGAACAGGAGAATTTAGATGGTGCTGCTGATGAAGAAGCTTCGGATGAGGGTGACAATGCCGCTGCGGAGGAAACTTTATCAGTTGTTGCAACTTCATTGGAATTGTACAGAGATGCTTTAGCAAACAATGACGATTCAAAAGTTGCAGAGATAGAAATTTCCCTCAAGTCCATAGAAGATGAGAAAAATGAACTTCAGACAAAAGTAGCCTCATTGACTGAAGAATTGTCTAGTGAGAGGGACCGGGTTCTTAGAATCAGTGCCGACTTCGACAACTTCCGTAAGAGAACAGAAAGAGAAAGAGCTTCTCTTGTGACGAATGTGCAAGGGGAAGTTGTGGAGAAACTTTTGTCTGTTGTGGACAATTTTGAGAGAGCAAAAATGCAAATCAAGGTGGCAACAGAAGGAGAGGAGAAAATTAATAATAGTTATCAGAGCATTTCTAAACAATTTATGGAAATCCTTGGATCTCTTGGTGTTGAGCGTGTGGAGACAGTTGGGAAGCCATTCGACCCATTGGTAAGTTTCTCACCCTTGCCTCTATTTACAAAAAGACAGATGTATTCTAACATTAACACACAGTTGCTTGAGTATTTTAAAGCTTCCGTGCAGTGTGGTGCTTGTTTGAATAGATAGGTAGATATAGGTTGTATTGTTAGAGAAAACAAAGTTTTGAATTGCCATCTTCTGTTGTTCATGTAGTGATTCTGCTATTTGATCCTTGGTTTTAATGCAGGCCAGTTCCCGAGTTGGCTCAAAATTCAGTCGAATTATTGATGAACTTTTTCAAAAGCTGTATAACTTCTATTCGGTTTTTAGGAAGACCTCGACCTGATTTTAAGCTCAATTTAAATCAGCATTCTTTTGAGCCAACTCGGTGAGTCGACAATGTATAGACTTATGGCATTCTTTCACGAAGGGAACAAAACAAGAATATGTTCCCTTTGAGTTGTATAACAATCTAACACTGAAATCTGTTTGCGTCACACCTTATTATTGTAATGTTTGAGAAAGTCTTTTCTGTAGTTTCATGCCAATAGGTGAAACTGTATTACTTGTCTCTTATTTAGTATTGACTGGTCTCCCCCTGATCAGCTGCATGAAGCTATAATGCGCGAGGATTCCTCAGAATTTGAAGAAGGTGTTGTACTTGAAGAATATCGCAAAGGTTTCAAAATTGGAGAGAGACTCTTGCGTCCCTCCATGGTGAAGGTGTCGGCTGGCCCAGGGCCATCAAAGCCAGAGACAACTGAGTCTAAAGAAGAGGAGCAAAACGACGTCGATGAGAAGAGTGAGGAAGGTACTGCTGAAACACCAGGTGATGAAGGGACAGGTGAGGGAGTTAACTAACTACCAGGTGAGGGGTGTAACCCATGATTTCGCTTTTGTACAAGCAAACATAAAAACGTATTTCCGCGTTGATTGAGGTTGGGATGGGTTTTGCTGCTATACCTTTCAATTTTCATTAATCACTGTTTGTTTGAGAGGACATCATTTTAGGTCAGTTGGCTTATGAGTGCTGTCTTAAACATTATTTGTTAGGCTTCGGATAGTGAGGATTCATATAGCTGCCACCAACTTGCTTAGAATCGAGGCATAGTTGTTGTAATATTCTGGAAAAAAGTAAGGGCTTAATGTCATGTGCAAATGTGACTTGAATTTGAAATTCACTCTCTCAAGCCAAATGTGTGAAAAATTGTACTGCTCCAACTTATTGACTTGCCATCAAAACACTGATTGACTTGCCACCCTTGCTTTTAGATCTTCCATAAATATATTTTTTCGAAAAATAATTTTCCGCTCTCAATCAAACTCCGGGGAAACAAAGAAGTCGAAGACTTCTTTTCTATGACAAAGGAACCTGCAACTGCCTTTGAATGCGTACATGGTAAATGTAATAGTTCATAGATAATGAACCCACCTTTGAGTATGCATATGCCAAATGTAATAACTCATAAAATTATGAATTTGATCGAGAAAGCATGAATGATGGTTGAGCTTGAGATCCTCATGGAGATTTCTTGCTTAACCAACTCAGTCACTTTTATAACACCCTTTAGGTGCGCATAAGATAAGGTCTATTCTAAGCATAATAGCCTCCAAATCACGGGTAAACTCTTTGCTAGTAGTTCGATCAAGAAAACATGCAAGTAATTTCGAATTCGAGATTGGTTATAAGCGTAAGAGCCCGCAATTAGAGGCAAGCTCTTTGCTACTAGTAGTTCGATCAAGAAAACATGCAAGCAATTTTGAATTCGAAATTGGTTATCTAGTAAAATTTTTCTAGTAAAAGGGGCTAGGCATCAATTACTCACTAACATTTTTAATATATCAATTTGGTTATCAACTTCTCACATTTGACCAAAATGATCCTTTACAACTCATTGACCATCTAATATCCAGCCTAAACTTTCAAATGTGTTGTGCATGCTAAAGGAAGAACATGAGTGTCGACTCTAAATTGCAAACCAAAACAAGCAAGAGGAAAAAAGTGAAAATAAGAAGGAAAAAAGAAGAAGAAAGAAGTATACAATTTTGTAGATAAATTACAAAAGCAGAACGTGCGTATATTTTATTCCTTAAAAATAGAAAATAGTATGATAGTCAAAGTACAAAAAACAACAAATAGTAATAAAAATTGAAAAACAAGAAACTACAAGAGCAATATTATAACTACTAGTATGAATGAATAACAAACAAACACATTATTACCTGCCACCCTTGTACTATTCGTCGTCAAAGAATGAAATTCTTTTTTAAAATTGACATCAATAAACTGTGGAAATAATTAGAATTTTCCCAAATTTTGAGGACTAAATCAAATTAATTCCAGATCAAATATTTCCCTTTAGATTATTATAATATCTTCAGGGACCAAATTGATATTCATAAAAAGTTTAGGTACCAAAAGTGCAATTCCACTTCCTTTCCTCCATTTACGTATACCTCAGAACTGGCGGGAATTTGTACTCAGCTAGAACTCCCTAAACCCTCTTCTCCCAACTACGGCGAATTACTATGAACACCGGCAACTCGAAGAAGCGATCGGCGGCAGCAACGCCGTCACCACAACAGCAGCAGAAACATCAAGCTGCCATGGAAGAAGAGGACCAAGACGTGGACTTTTTCCTCGACGAGGCAACGCTTTTCGAGGAAGATTCACAGGTCCTCCGTGAACTCGAAGCGAGCAATGCCATAAACGAGAGGCTGCAGAAGTGGAAACGTCCTGCTCTTTCTCAAGCTTACATCGCTCAGACACAAAACATTTGTAAGAAGATTGTAATTGAGAAACAATTTTTCTTATTTTCGATTTATGCCTTTTTTTTGTTTCTTTTAGGTTAATTTGTAGTCCATTTCTGTTCTGGAAGCTCTGAAGCTCTTGTTTCGTGTTTTCCCATACTTTGACTTATTTGGATGAGTTTGTCTCAATTATGGTGCTGAATGTTTAGGGTTTCTGAAGTTATTTCTCTGGTCTTAAGCTTTTTTACAAAAGATTTCAAGTCACCCCGATTGCTATTTTCAGCAATGTGTGCAGAATTTTTATTTGATTTAATTTGATATTAGAGCTGCGTTTGATGTAATTATAATATATTTTAAGAACTTCAGTAGATATAACAATGACAACATACCTAGTATATTCTTGCATGGGGTCTGAGGAGGGTAGAGTAATACCTAGTCTAACTTTCACATTTGCATTCTGAAAGTTCTGTTGAAATTTGGTGGTCCTATCTCAGTGTTTCAGCAGCTGGAAATTGACTACATTATTGCAGAGGGCCATAAAGAATTGCTGCCTAATTCTTCTGGTCAGGCTGCCATTTTAAGAATCTTCGGGGTCACGAAGGAAGGTTTGTCAATGTTTAACTCATTGTTGCCATATGCATTTGCAATTCTGTTGTTGTGTTGTAAATACGGTGTTATTGATCTGGAAAAGAAGATATGATTTCGGCATTTCAAGTAATATCATAGTCTCCTAGAGGTATAAGTGCACATCATGAAATGGGAGTAGTTGTTTTTTTAATTGGTGAAGTAGTTTTTCTTTTAAAAACAATTAGAGCATTCTGGGGGCTGCAAGCTTGTGAGGCACGCTGATACCGAGCACAATTTGGAACATGGATTTTCTCTTGACTTTATATAATATGTTGGTACAAATATGAGTTAAAGTTGCATCTTAGTGGATTCTCTAGTTGTAGTATTTTTCTTTTGTTTTTCTGTTTCTATTTGTTAAATGTACCATTTCCTTTATAGAAGGAAATGTAGCTTCTTTTTAAGTATTTTCTATGCAATTATATTACTCTAGATATTAGAAATGAACATGAAAAGCTTCAGTGGATCCAGTACTTGGTAGGGCGAGGAGTGAGTTCAGAAGGAACACAACAACTTGGAATACATCATTAATGCTTTTATTGAGGTTGACGTAGCTTGTCTTATACTTACTAAGAAATGTCTGTTTATGTCCTGGTCAGGAAATAGCGTCTGCTGTCATGTACATGGATTTGAACCATACTTCTATATCAGCTGTCCTCCTGGAATGGGCCCTGATGATATCTCCCGTTTTCACCAAATTCTTGAGGTATGTTGACCTTCTTGTTTGCATAAGGATGCAATGATTGAAATTCTTCACTACTTTAGTTTATTAATGGTCAATGTTGCATTTGCTATATTGTTCTTGTTGGTTGGTGTAGGGTAGGATGAGAGAGGCGAATAGGAACAGCAATTCTCCCAAGTTTGTCCGTCGCATCGAAGTAGTTCAGAAAAGAAGCATCATGTATTACCAACAGCAGGTTTCTCAGTCTTTTCTCAAGATTGTAGTGGCATTGCCATCAATGGTTACCAGTTGCCGCGGTATGTTTTCTTTTTCACTTATTCACTCATACTATATCTTTCTGGTAAAGGTGTTTTCTGATTTAGTCTTCTCTTTTGTGCTGTGGCACATGCTTTATTTATCGAAATATCAATAGCTAAGACAGTGCTGGAAAGTAGATATTTACTTATGCTGTTCAGTTGATTTAATTTAGCCCCTTAACAATTTCTCGACTTGGTTAGCTCTCTAGTACTAGTTTGAAGATTGTAAGAGAGCTAACAACTTTTACTTATGCTCTCTGTGAGCCCTTTTGTCTATTCTGTAATTCTGCATCTGCTTGATGCCTTTTAATGAAATATCTTACTTGATTAAACAAAAAGACAGTGCTGGAAAGTACTACTGGATATTTCCCCCAGTTGCAAAATATGATCAATTTTGTATCAAACTAGTAAACTCTATCACTGCGTTCTCATATATATATATATTTTAAGATTAGAACAGGACCTATAAAGTTGGGAAGTCCATCAAAAAGATCTGCGTCTTTGGTTCCTGCTTGTATTTTGTGGTGCTCATGGATTGTATAGAAAGGAACAAAAGGTTTATTGATGGCATCCCAACTCCTATTTCTTCTATATATATTAAGATTAGAACAGGACCTGTAAAGTTGGGAAGTCCATCAAAAATATCTGCGTCTTTGGTTCCTGCTTGTATTTTGTGGTGCTCATGGATTGTATAGAGAGGAACAAAAGGTTTATTGATGGCATCCCAACTCCTATTTCTTCTCTGAAGGGTACATGTTTGATTATTCTTCTTAGTTGGGTCAACTACTCGTCTGTAATTACCGTTGAATCTTTTTTAGAATTTATCAGCTCCATTGATCTAAGTTGATGGCTATGATAGCTTTTTTTTGCCTTCCTTGGAGCTGATAATTTCTTTGTAATGCTTGCATCTTCTTGATGCTTTTTGTTAATGCTCCTTATTTTATCAATTAAAAAAAAGAAAAAGAATTCAACAGAAATTAACTGGCTAAGTCATTCATGTTTCGAACTGCAAACAGCTGCAGTTTAGATCGTGAAGTGCTGGCTCATTTCCTTCCAAACGACAAAACACAGCTGAAAGGTTCTCCAACTTCCTCTGTTCATTTCTCATTTTACACCAGTCCAGCTCTAATAAGTTCTTGGACTGTCCTTGGCATTACCAGCTGTATCCCAAAAGTGTTTAAAAAGTTTTCAATTGAGCAGTTGCGCGGGCTTGTGGGATATATTTAATATGGCATTTTGCTTGCCAGTCTTGCCTGTTCTTGCCATAACTTAGTGTAATATACTTGCATCTATGCTTCCTGTGAAATTTCTCCTTAAGCCGGGAGGAAGCTGGGGCTGGATCTAGGAACAGCAAGAGATGGAGGATCATCCTTTAATGCATACGGTGGACAATGTGGAAAGAAAAAAAATGATAGATGTTTTGAGGATATGTGCGATTCAGAACAAAAGATTAAGCTAAATTGTATTTTTTTATTTTGCTTTGCTTTTGGTGTACTAAATTGTACTCTAGGGATGCAGAACCAATCCTAGATGTTCTAGGTACCATTAGGTTTGATTAATTTTGGCATACCCTGTATCTAGTCTCACTCTTGTAAATATGGATTTTCAGTACTGCCTAAGTACTGACTTGAATACAAAATGCTACTCGAATCAAAAAAAAAAATCTCCTTAATCTTCTCACTTAAGTTCACTAGCTGAAATACGGAGAAGAATATGTTCGATAGAATTTGGGTTATGTTCTTCAACATAATTAGGTGCGCCAGAATTGCAATAAAATGTTTAACTTCTGATTGATTTTATAGAATTGATTCTATTACCAATCCTTTTCCTACCTTTTATGCTTGATTGAAATGTGAAATTGGCAGGTATTCTCGATAGAGGTATTCAAATTGACGGGCTTGGTATGAAGAGCTTTCTGACCTATGAAAGTAATGTTCTTTTTGTTCTTCGCTTCATGATTGACTGCAATATTTCTGGTGGCAACTGGATTGAAGTCCCGTCTGGGAAATACAAAAAAGCTGCAAGGAATCTCTCCTATTGTCAATTAGAGTTTGATTGTCTGTATCCTAATGCGTGATGAATATATGACGTAAGGGCGCATTCTTTCTATCCATAAGGGATCATCATCCGGAACTTCCTTAACATTTTCTTTTAGCTATTCTGACTTGATCAGCCATTCTCCTGAAGGAGAATTTTCGAAGATGGCTCCATTTCGCATATTGAGTTTTGATATTGAATGTGCTGGTCGTAAAGGCCACTTTCCCGAGCCTACACAAGATCCTGTTATTCAAGTTAGTCCCAATTTATTCTACATATCTGGATAATAATATCATGTACTTTTCTGTTGCTGACAAAATTTTAACTTCATTCTAGGTGGCCAATCTGGTTACCTTGCAGGGACAGGATCAACCATTAATTCGCAATGTGATGACCCTTAAGTCATGCTCACCTATAGTTGGGGTTGATGTTATGTCCTTTGACACAGAAAAAGAAGTATTGCTTGCTTGGAAGGTAAAATTTCTGCAAGCAATTTGTATTTTATTTGGATACAATTTCCACCTTTTTCTCTTCTTTTGGTGTGGTGGTGGTTGGGTTGGGAATCGGGGTTTTTGTGATAGGTGAGCAGAGTTTTTATTTAATTGTTTGTGATTAGGGCTGTCAATTGGATGGGTCAAAATGGGTTGAATCAATAAAATAACCAGCCCGATAGTTTTTGTGATAGGTGAGCAGAGTTTTTGTATCCAGCAGTTGATTCTTTCAATTTGGCTTCATGTGATGGCAGGTACCCTTTTAAATGGTTTCTTTTAGCATGAGAGGTTCACATTGCCCATGTTTTCTGCTCCAGATTGTAATGCACATACAGAAGAATGGAGCAGGCTGAACAAACTTAATTTGGACAAGTTAGAAGTTAATAATTATGGAAAATGAAACTGGAAATAAAAATGCAAATTAAACTTTCATGGTCTATTTACACTTCCCTTACTTGGCATATGAATCTTGGTTGATTGGTCCTGAGGAAGTGGTGGGACTTCTCATAGTTATTTGAACACATAGATTGTTTGGATATACCATTTCAGTCTCTCATACATTAGTAGGCACAATTGCCTAAAACTATTCCCTAATAATTCCCAAAAAATATTTTTTATAGAAAAGATGTCTCTGCCGTTAGTAATACCACTGACCAGCTTACGATTTCTTTTAACTCTCTTTTGACTTGCAGGACTTTATCCGGGAAGTGGACCCTGATATAATAATTGGATATAACATCTGCAACTTCGATTTGCCATATCTCATCCGGGTAATGATCCTCTATTTCCCTTTTTTGATTGGTAAAAGGTATTGTATTCTGGGTAGCAAGCTTCTTATGTAGCTGCATGTTTAAATAATGGCTCCAAAACAATGAACTGTGAGCTAAAGTGATTTAAGTTTGCTGGCAAGCTTAACGGTCGGTTAGTTATTTAGTAGCCAAAACTGTCGTTTCTTAATTATTCATTGGAGTAGGAGATGAGGAATACAAAAGGACCATAATGCAGAGCTCATATCTAAAATTTGGATGTAGCTACACTCAAGGGTAATCAATGATGTGGGAAAGAATTAGGTGGTCTGAGGTTCATATCCTAACAGAGACAAACACTAGGTGATTTCTTCCCATATTTCTATCCTTGGTAGACAGAGTTACTTGGTAGCTATTACTGGTGGAAGGTGACATGTATCTGTGTAATTAGTCAAATGTGCACCCGCAAGATGGCTCAAACAACAACATATCCACTGAAAAATGACTCAAACACCACTGTCGTTTAAAAATAAAAATAAATTGTGATTTAGCTGTGAAGCTGATGGTGGAACTGAAGTGGAAAAAATTGTTTCTTCCCATCCCAAAAGGGATTCGGAAAGGCTAGGTCAAGGTTTTTTTAATCATGTGTATTGTTAAACTATTTTGAGACATTTTATCTTCATGTCAGAGAGCTGAAGTCTTAGGGATGGCAGAATTTCCTGTGCTTGGACGCATCAGAAACAGCAGGGTTCGTGTAAAAGATGCAACCTTTTCTTCAAGGTTATATTATATCTTTTTGGTTGTTATCTTCTGTTTGTTTAGAAGCACTTTTAGGTTTCTACTTTATCTGTAGGTAAAAATATTCTCAGTACAAAACGACATTCCTTTTCACTTGGTGTCTGTTGACTATATTTGTATCCAATCATTGGTCTGCTCAGTTTGCGTTTATATTTCATCACCATCTGCGGTTTCTGAAATATGGCATTGTATACCAACCTTAAATATGTTTCAATTAGCTGTCGCTTATCAGAACCTTTCTACTCCCTCTGTCCCATTTTATGTGCACCCTTTGACTTGGCACGGTGTTTAAGAAAAAAGTAAGACTTTTGAAACTTGTGGTCTAAAATCATTCTTAGATATTTGTGTGGTTGAGAATCATTTCATTAAGGGTAAAAGAGGGATTTCAAGGTTAAATTGATTCCGATTAGAGTAAGGTGACATTCTTTTTGGGATGGACCAAAAAGGAAAGGGTGCCACATAAAATGGGACAGAGGGAGTATTATTTTTCCTTGTAATAGGTTAGTAAAATGGGGTAATTGGGATCTCCATATTTTTCCTCCTAGAGCATTTTTCATCTCCAAAGATGGACTTGCAGCACTTCTTAATTCAAACATTTACCAAAGAATCACGCTACTGAAACTCAATTATCAGTCTTCAACTATTTGCTTGTGATCATAAAAACAAATTTCCCCGAGGCTATGCTGAAACCAATTTATTCTTCATTTAATTGTTTGTGATTAGGGCTGTCAATTGGATGGGTCAAAATGGGTTGAATCAATAAAATAACCAGCCCGATAGTTATTTGGGATGAAATATGGGTTGGGCCGAAATGGACTAAAAGGCATATCATAACCCAACCCACCCGATTCTTTCTAAGTTTTATCCTTGTTTGTTTTATAGTTTCTTATTACCTAACAAAATTATTTTTCCTTTACTAGAGCTATATATATGTATCAAATTAAAAATGTCCCCTGAAAACATTTTGACAAAATTTCTCATGAGTTAATTTGGACATCAACTAAATTTTGATAGGCTGAGTTAATAAATGAGTGGGTAAACGTGGCCAATCATGCTTTTCATGTGCTAATTTTGCCACTCCTATTTATGATCATCAAAATCTAAAAGGAAAAATATTCTTAAGGGGAACAAATACCATGCAATTGTTTTGCGTTTAGTGAAGCTGTCTACATCAAAAAGAAAAAGAAAGAACTTGAGAAGCTATGGACTGATATATGTGTTTTTGTTGCAGACAGCATGGGACAAGAGAGAGTAAAGAAATAACAATAGAAGGGAGAGTTCAATTTGATTTATTACAGGTTTTGTTCACTATGACCTTAGCGATAAGCTGTTCTAATTGCTGTAGAAAGAACTTTAGTAAGGAAAACAGTTGAATGTCTGTCTATCTGTTATTCTCTTGTTTCTCAGGCTGTGCAGAGGGATTATAAGCTAAGTTCTTACTCACTAAATTCTGTCTCGGCACATTTTCTTAATGAGCAGGTTTGATTTCGCTCTTCTATCTATAGTTTCTTGTCACATCTACATCTGCTCATAACCATGTACCTTCTGCGAATTAATTTGTATATGATTTTGAGCGATGATCCTATATGCATTCTTGTTTATGTTCAAGCACTTCAATGCTCTTTATTTTTGCTTTATGCATACGGTATCTTAAATTCACTGGTCCAATTAATTGGAGTTGTGTGTAGGACCCACTATAGAGGAAGCACTACCTACCATGAGTTTCTTCATTTCTAGTGCTCTAATTAGTGACTTGATTAAAGTTGGAGGGATTCCATCCATACCACCTCCCTACTTGTGTTGATAACCAAGTTTGACTGATTCCATTATGGCCATTTCTCATGTATATTAAATATGACATAAGTAGGCCTTGCAGTAATGCTATGTAGTTTCCTTGTGCACAGGGTTGGTTAGCTTGAGGGATTATATGTGTACTGGTTATCTTTCTGTTTTTGTTTTGGAATGTTATGTATGAAATTAATGGCTGCAGCTGTGTTTGATCTACATGAGTTAGAAAAGAAAAAGTCTGATTGCGACCTTGAATAAACATGTGTAAAAGGTTGTGGTTTATTTTTCTGTATGTGCATTTACTAAAATCTGAT
>DF357447.1:18535-39432 GCA_000787875.1 Solanum virginianum | reverse complement strand
ATATATATATATATATATATATATATATATATATATATATATATGTATGTATGTATGTATGTATGTATGTATATATATATATTTTTTACTTTTTTTGATGAACAATGCCTATAAGGTTAAGCAGTATTTTTTTTTTTTATAATTTGTGGGGGAGGGGCTGTTCTGGTAGAATTAATTGGCAATGTGTAAGTTATGTGTAAGAACAGGATCCTCCTGTACTTTTGTGTAAAGTTCACAGCTCCATAGCTTTTTGGTTCTGAGCAAGGTTATGCAATGTTAGCTTTATCAAAAGAAGAAGAGGAAAGGTTATCCTACTTTAGGAGACCAATCAAATGAAAATATTGTAATATTATCTTGTAACAAAAAACTTTGACTTATTCTATTTGCTCTTCTACACTATTTAAAATTTGTGTTTGAAGATTAATAGCTCCATTATTTGCTTTTATTACCCTATGAGCTATGTTAGAGCATGTGCTTGTCCTTCATTGGTTTTGGGTTGGGTGTTCGGACGCCTTTACATAGTATTCGAGTCAGACTTGTAAGCCCGGTTCCACAATTGTTTCTCATTACTATTATTGTGAAGAAATGAACGTTAGGATTAACTCAATCCCAAAAGTTAGCTCATGAGGGAGGATTTTGAAGGCTGTAGGAGACCACAACCTTACGGTTCATGAGGAGAGAATTTTCAAGACCATATCTAGTTTATTCAGCTGATGGGTTGTTGAGACGAGGGTTCCAGGAAACAGCCTCTGTACTTCTATGAGGTAGTGGTAAGGTCTGCGTACATTCTACCCTCCCCAGACCCCACTTGTGGGATAACACTGGGTATGTTGTTGTATAAAGAGACCACAGCCCTTATAACTTATGAGGGGAGGATTTCCCGACTATTAGAAAGTTCATTGTACTCGGAAGGAAATAGAAAAGCGCACCCTCAAAGCATAGCCTAGTGGTCAATGAAATAGGTTGAGAATCATGAGATATTAGGTTCAAAGCCTAGTGGAGGCAAAAGCCCTGCTCTAACCTATGTGCAAGTCTTTTTGGACAGAGTTGCCGGGTACCTCATGGAATTAGTTGAAGAGTGTGCAAACTGGCCCAGGCGAGTTCTTATCGAAAAGAAAAAGAGAAGCAAGTTTATTAGAATATATAGTTCCACTTGTCAAAAAAGGTTGATCTGAATATAAAGTTACTTTGGCTCATATCTATCCTTCCGTGTTGTTGGCTTGCTTTCCTTTTTCTTCTCATTCATTCTTTCCTGTAATGGTTTCATGTGATTTTCTAAAACATAATTTGTTGAATGAAAAAACGAAAGAAGGGAAAAGGAACAGGTTGACTAAAAGACGTTCATTTTAAGGTACATTTTGTGTAGTGTCGATGATTTTCTTGCTCTCTTGCAACAGTGTATTCAGGCAGGGTGAGCTGCCCATTTAACTATTGCGGAACTTGCAGAAACCACATTCCTGGGTCTTATGATTTTGGTGCACCATATAAAATGAATTTGATGAAAACCTTTGCTTTGATCGACAGCGAGATGCTGCTACGGCACCTGGTATTGGTGATAGAGTACCTTACGTCATTATTAAAGCCGCAAAAGGTGCCAAGGTAATTGTCCAATTGATTTTATATGTGATTATAATCTTCACTGTTTGTGTGCTTGTGTCAAATCATGGTTATATTATGACAAGCAGGCGTATGAAAAGTCAGAGGACCCTATCTACGTGTTAGAGAACAACATACCTATAGATCCTCAATACTATCTTGACAATCAAATTAGTAAGGTCAGTATGACTCGATTTTTCCTTTTAATTAACATTCTCATTCTCATTCTCATTTTAACTGTTTTTAACGTAAGTGTTTTATATCAGCCACTTCTGAGGATTTTTGAGCCAATACTGAAGAATGCAAGTAAAGAGCTTCTTCACGGAGCTCACACAAGATCCATCTCAGTTCCGACTCCATCAAACAGTGGTATTATGAAATTTGCCAAGAAGCAACTCACTTGCATTGGATGCAAAACACCTCTCAGGTGCTCTGTTGTTTTTCTTGTCTCTATAGTCTTTACAAGATATAATTCTGTTTCATTTCTGAGGAGAATCACTCCTTCCTCTCAACATTCTCCTTGACTTGTGAGTTACTGACATAGGATTTGTACTTCCAACATTTGCTAGGAGCTCTGCCTGGTAGTGTACCTTCTGCAAGCTGTATATTTGGTTGCTAATTTTAAGTTCCTATTGAAATCATAAGTTATCTTGGAAGAGCCAGTGTAGCATGTCTAGGAGCTATACTTGAATTTCATGCTTTGTCACTGACATGACTAACAAGTGGAATGTTGAAACGAAAGACTTAACCTTAGAGTTTGACAGCGGTTAATATGTTTCAAAATGGATACGATGCCATTTTATATAAAGGATTGTTGTTGATGGGCCTTTTACCTGTGTTTACTTCACCTGAAAATCAATGAGCCTGTTTTATGAAATGATCATTTGTCCCAATTTACTCTTTTTTTGTATTTCTCGGGCAAAACTTAAGTTGAAATTGACCTAGGAGATCATAGCAGTGTGAATGCTCCCGCAAGCTTGCCAACAGTTTTGCTTCTCTCTCTATTCGATGAGTGCTGAGCGGATGTATTGTTTGTTTCTTTCTTGGAAGAAGCTATAGTAAAAAAGGTTGCAGAACATCTTATTAACTTCTTTGCTCCTTCATCCAGTGGCTCTGCTCGGACAATCTGCAATCACTGCAAAGGAAGAGAGGCCGAACTTTATTGCAGATCCGTGGCTAATGGTATGCTAGGAATTCATCTCATGCCCTTTTGTAAACCTCCTTTTTAATTTCGTTTTGAAGGGGAGGATTTGACATTTCCATTCAGATGATGTCTCTAGTGGGGACAGAGAGCTATGAAGTCCTTGAACATTGCTTGATAACTGTGTACAACTGTATTAAATGCAGTGGCTGAACTAGAGAGTCTTTTTGGAAAGCTATGGACGCAATGCCAAGAATGCCAAGGCTCCCTCCATCAGGATGTCCTATGTACTAGGTTCGAGTTGCTTTTTACTTTTACTGATAAATGTGTAGCTATTTGTAGTTATTCCTCTAATTGCTTTCCCCCTTCATTCTTCTAAATATCCTGATTTTGATCAGTCGAGACTGCCCAATCTTTTATCGGAGGAAGAAGGCTCAGAAAGACATGGCTGAAGCTAAAACTCAATTAGATCGGTGGAACTTTTAAATTTCATTACTGCAAGTCCAACTTGTCGTTTGCCATGTATTGTAATTCTGTTCAACTCTGGTGTGGAAGCAGCAGAACGCTTGGAAATGAACTGAAATAATTGAGAGTTGAGACCACTCTGTACTATGAAGAGGTTGACACAAGTATCTTCAAGAATATGTCGCGATTGTTCATGAGGCAGCAAAGTGAGGCTTCCTCGAATCTAAAAACCACTAATATACACGAAAATTGTCTGCCTCAGTTAGTTTAAGCATCAAATCGTTTAGTAGATGGGATTTGGATGAAATTTTGTATCTTCTAGCTATTGGAGTAAATGATTAGTGTAAACTTTTATTGATTTAGAGTTATTCATGTCTTCATGAGATTAGAGATGTAACATATCGTTAGCTGTACAGACTAAGTCTTGGAGGAATATAATGTTTTGACTTCTGAGTTCCCTTTTACTAGTACCAGTGGAGTGCAACTACTAATTAAGCTTGCATTTGGCCATATATTTTGAATTAGATTTTGACAATGTCTTCAAATATTTGTTTGGTAGTGAAATTTGATTAGATTTTGAAAATTTAGCTTTTAACTTTAACCTACTTAAAATTTTCAGATCAATCCAAACACCCCTTTAGTCTTTGTTTGATCCCTCATTGCATGTTCTCTCCTCACTGTATTTAATATTTCTACAAGTGAATGACTAAATAAATATTAAGTACTTCTCAGTTTTTTTTAATGTCATGTTATGCTTTTTCAACCAATTTGACTAATTTTTAAAGCTGAATATAATTATACTACTAATTTAATATATTTCAAAATAAAAATTTAAATACTCAAAAACAAATGAAAATTACTGTAGCACTTTTTTTTATTCAATACAATAAAAAATATATATATATCTTAAAATATTAATTAAAATTTATATTATTTGACTCTCAAAAAAAAGTTGCGACAACTAGAAGTGGTAATTGAAGGATGACCAAAGCAAAATGGTGTAGATCTTAATGTTTTTATATAACCATACATTATATTTAATATGTTATTTTATACAAAACAATTTAAATCGCTATCAAACATAACATCAGCTAATGCCAAATCCAGTGAAATAAAAAATGAAGCTAGAAAGCAGACACGTGACTAATGATTTCTTTATTTATTTAAATAAAAACAAAAGACAAATCAAATGGCGTGAATTATGGTAAATCTTTGTCCACTTATATTCTTTATTTATTTAATTATATATTAATAATTGATTTTCTCTTTTATTCCGACAAAAAAAACAGTACACAACTCTTCCTACCTAACTCCATTCAGAAAACAATAATTCTCTGAAATAAAAAAAAGGAAAAATATATAGAGAATGTTGGCGAAATTATAGTAGATTAGTTATCTGAATCTTAATTTTATTTGTAAGAAACCAAAGAAATAAATATTAAAAAAAAAAATTTATTGTTGTTACGAACAACGTGATAGGAATCTACATTTAGATTTTTTTTTTAATTATTACTCCATTATTATTATTTTTTTATTTTATTTATGTTATTTTAATCTAATCTTAATATCTGATGTGATTTTTGAGGTGCATTTATTGCTACGTAATTTTCTATTTATTTTTAACATTTAATATAGTTATTTCTATTGTCGTTTTTGAGGTTTGATAGAACTTTTCTGCTTACGATGTATTTACTATTGTTATTTATAACTTGTTAAATACTCCTTCCGTCTACGTCTAATTTGTTCTTATCATTAATTATAACTTTTTTTCAAGACACTGCATTTATTATTTTCAAATGGTGATTTGGTAAAATTACCCCTATCATTTACTACTAATCTCTATGTCAAGTCAATAAGGGTCAAGTAAAGTTAGACGGAGGGAGTATTTTACGAGACTAAATTACCCCCATCATTTACTACTTCTTAATTCTTGTGCCAAGTCAACAAAAATCAAGTAAAATTGGACGGATAGAGTATTTTACGAGATTCAATAATGCTTATTTTGTTTAATTTAGGAATATATTTAATATATTCTTAGAAAGGGATATGCAATTCTTCTATAAAGAAAACAATCAACATCAATCTAGAAGGTACGTGCATATCTTGGATTCCGATTTAAAAAAATATATAATTAATATACGCAAATATTAATTAAGAATGTTTTAATATTTGTCATGATGAAATTATTTTTTTTGATATTTGAATATAGTCTCAAAATTACTTATATATAATCTAGCAAGATATTATCGAGTGTAAGATTCGAGGATAGCAAATGATGAAATGATCTGATACTTGAAAAGTCATTTTCTTTATTTTTTAAGAATTATGTCTAAATTATCTTTGAATAATATTTTTATCAATCAAATAAAAAAAATTAAAAAAAATATTTTCCTCTTAACCAAATACAAAATTATTGTGAGGATAGTGAGATATTTTTGCTTTCCATGAATATGTGGAGCCAATAACTAAACATGTAGGCTCAAACTTTTATAAAAGATAACTTTCGCACCATAGATTAATTTTACACATTTTCTTTACTTTTTGGATATTTACTTTTTGATCATATCTAGGCCGTTCTGCGGATGAGTTTTGAGACGAGGGTTCCCAGAAAACAGCCTCTCTACTTAGGTAGTGGTAAGGTCTGCGTACATCCTACCCCCCCAGACCCCACTTGTGGGATTTTACTGGATATGTTGTTGTTGTTGTTGTTGTTACACGTCCACACACAAAGTCAAGTACAAGATTTTTTTTTATATGTTCGAAAAAAAAAGAGAGATTTCTTTTTATAATTAATAAATATTAAAGTATGATGACAATGTAATTCTAGATAAGATATGATCTTTAAATAATAAGACATGAAGATTAAGAACCAGAAGATAACTCATTGTTGTATTATCATTTATGATTGGTATTACTTGCATAATATATTATTTTTTTAAAATTTTAATTACGCATATTATAATTTTCAACGAAAGAAATTTCAAATGAACCCTCATATTTTTTCAGCTTCACTAAAAATATTTTAAAAATAACCTTTCTATCTATATAAGATAGTAGTAAGTATTTTGCTACATATGGCAATGAGGTAGGACAGGGCTAGTTTACAGCTATACAGGGTGGACAGATTGAACGTGAAGTGATTTTAACTCTCTAGACTTTACTTATGAAACTTCGCTTGTTTTAAAAGAAAAAAGCCTCTCTAAGCAAGTTGCCCTCCTTTTTTTTTTTTCTTTTTTAAGAAATTCTTTTTTGCTAAAAAAAAATAAAAAAAATACCAATGAGGGTAGTTGGGAGATTCACACACCTACTGGTCAAAGTTTTGTACACGTCTTCACTATTAGATTGTGTGGGTGATGATTAATTATTTCATAAATAAGTTCCATTAATTAAAAACACATGAATATTTCCAATTAATTAAGTTACCTATAATTTTTCTCCTACCTAACGTTTATTTTTTTCTTTTTTGAGAAATTTATATCCTGCTAAAATTAGGTTTAGAAAAGAACTATAAAATAATAAATTAATGTAACAATTGAGATACAAGAAATACGGAGATAATAATAATTGATGAACAAGAAATTATGAAAATAATATTAATATTGCTTATATGAAAGTAGGTATATGTACAATCACTTTTCATCCTTATAAGAAAGCGAGGGAACACTCAATTATTAATTTTCTACTCCAATTTATGATTTCCGAATTCATAAGATCGAGTTCTCCATAAATTCAAGATGCACAGTCATATTTTTCATTTCTAAAATCATTTAAGTAGGTATTATATAACTTATATTTTAATGTAATGTCATTTTAAATTTTTGATCAGTCCATGAAATAATTCGATATCAATATCAATAGATATAATATACATTCACCATCTCAATTTATATCACATTTATTTAACTTGACACAATTTTTTAAAAAAAAAATACAAAAAACCTTTTAAAATTGAAAAGAAATACTTATTCGAATAGATTTTGATATGTGAAAAGAGAATAGTTGTTTTTTTCTTTTCCAAAATTCTAGTGTTCATATGTGGAATAATTTATTTGTCTGAATTATCATAAATAGTTATAAGTATATATTTTAAACGTTTATTATCGAAATTCACATCATTCTGTTATGAAAATATTTTGAATGTTAATTACATTAAAAAATTATATTCAGATTCATATTGAATATTAATTAATTTGATTGTCGTTGTCTTTAAATAATAAATTAAAGTGCAATCATTTTTGAAAAGTCTTCAACTATAAAAATTATGTACTATAGCTCACATTTTCATCGGCGAAAATAAGCTGCACTTCCCTACGAATCGGAGCAGCCACTTCGCTCGGAGAATCTGGTGGCTCCACCGTGATTCTCAGCATAGCTCCACCGCTTCCCACCTTCTATCCGGCGCCGACAGGATTTCCGGCGAAAGTGCAGAAAGTTGTAGATACTCCATTAAAAGTGGAATCACTTTAAGCAAAAGCTTATTATTATATCTACTCATCAGTATAACTGTAAGTGCTTCTCCTTTTTCTTCAATAAAGTAAAACAAATCTGCAGCTTCGTCTTTTGCTTTTTCCCCTTTTCTAAGCTCTCAGATGGTTTAGTTTGTTAATTTTTTCCTTCTTATTTTCGATCTCCTTTTGAAAAATGTTGATTAAGATCTATTTTGTGCTATTCGTTCTGCTCCAGAAGTTAGTACTAAGGTCCGCATACACTCTAATCTCTCGAAATTCATTTTATTTGCTTTTTTAAATAAATTTTAATAGTTTAATTGATGGACAATCTGTCACTTTCATTCTCACTTCATAATCCTTTCTCTACTCAATTTTGGTGCGGAGAAAATATTAAAAAATTTTAATAGCTTGATTGATTGATTAGTTAAGTGAATTATAAGTTAAATTTATAATTTTTGATAAATTATATTATATATATTTTATAATTTATTTTTTATTTAAATAAAGTATAATTATATTTATTGTATATATTTAAAATTACTCTATATAATTAAAATTAAATGAGAAGATTCCTTTTTTCAATTGAAAATGATCAAACATCGAGTGTGATTTTCTATAAAATGGAAAATTATATATTACTGTATTTTATTATGGTTGACCAATGTGTATGTTTTCTTGTGGTTATACAATAGACATATATTTTGTTTTTTTGACTATTCGTGATTGTTGTCCACACAGAGAGTGTATATTTGTACGTAGGAGTTGTCCATTTCAATTTTTATAAGTACTAGGCAACAAAATACCCAAGAAAGTCTTAATATTATTTTTTCTTGAAATATAAATAACCAAAAAAGGAAAAATAAATTTCACTAAATAATAAAAAGAGTAAAATAAGTGGTCCTATGGATCCACAGTGGGTGTTGTGTTAGCATGGTGCATTAAATGTTAGGTGCATACAAATAAATCTAGTTTTTTATTAGAAATAAAATTATGTTTTGTTTTCGTAGAATATAATTTTTTATTGAATCAGCTCACCAATGCAAATAAATGAGAAGTTTTTTTTAAAAAAAAATTATATGAAAAGATATTATTATTTTTTTATAAAATTTATCAAATTATCTGTGATAATAGTCATCGCAACTTGGAAACATCACTGCCAATAAAAATTAACAGCAGCGTAGAATGGTCCAAAACATTACTTCTCTGTCTCATATTATTTAAATTTTTAAAAAAAATTTCAAGGTTTAAGATATTTGAATTGTTCAAAATTGAAGATGAATGTTTGAAACTTTTTTTATATTTATCATTTAATTTATTAAATTTTTTAGGACATAAATTATATTACATATTTATAATTTTATAAAGAACAATAGTAAAAAATATTATATAAATTTTATTTTTAAATATATTTTAATCATAAATTGAATTAAAATAAGACAGAGGAAAGTAATAGAAAATGTTGCTTTATCATAAATGAAATATCAACATCGAATTAAAACATTACACCAGAATAGCAACTACGTAACTTTTAAAAAACGTAATGATGATATGTCCAAAGGATTCTTTAAATGTCAGCCTTTATAGCTCCATCAATCTTGGTTGGCATCACGTGACATCTGTGGCTACTCACGTGGCATCCTCTGCTCCAAGTAATTTTTTTCCATTCTTAAAATAATCTGGATTAATGATGTAACATTGCTCTTTTTCCATTTTTTTATAATGGATATAAATTAATATATATTTTTTCTATCTTATTTTATGTAACTTTTTTTTTAAAAAAATTACTTTCGATATAAGTTTTTAATTTTGTTTTAAATATTATGCCAAATTAAAGAGTTACGTAAAATGGGATGGGGGAGTAATAATAATTGTGATCACCACCAAATATTATATTATTTAGTGGTCTTTGTAGTACATATATATTGTCTTGACAAAAGCTATTAACTTCATTTGAATGCATAACTTCTAAAGCTTGGTTTGTCGTAAGAATTTAAAGTTAATTAGTTTTAAATATAGTTGTTTTACTTGATCCACAAATTTATGAAAATAATTTTTCTACCTTCACGAGGTTAAGATTACATGCACAACACCTCTTGAGACTTAACTTGTAGAATGATATTGAGTCTATTATTATTGTTGTCGTGTTTTAAAATATGGAAATATATTGTTCTTTTATAATACAAACTTTAAGAAAAAGTGACTTATATAATGAAATCAAGGTAGGTGTACATATCTGCTCTATATGATAATTGATTCTGCTTGTTTATAAAAAAGCAGTAATTCGAAAAGGAGAACCCCTTTAATTTGAAAGGCAAAACTATTTAACATCTGAAAAATTCACTTTTAAACAAATTATTAGTAGAAAAATTGTTGGCATGTTGCTCAGACTCTCTCAAAAATGACATTGGGCTCGTGTTGGATCCTTTAAAAATTCACTACTTTTGAGGATCTGATATGAACGCGTAGACATTTCGAAGAGTGTATTCATAGCTATACTCTTTATCGCTCAAACTTAAATTTGATGCAATTCTAAAATGCCTCTGACATGTACTTATAGAAGGGAGAAAAAACATACGTTTGTCTAAGAAAAGAAATCGTGCTAGTTATTTTAACAATTATGTAACATAACCGTAGTTGTACTCAAGTATCCTTCCAGGAGAATCCATGTATGAGATGGAGAGAAACCCGGTATACATATGCTCTTTACAGGATTAATCTGAGTTTTTTTTCCTTTTAATTTCGTGCAGAGCTATGGATAACGGTGTGCATGATAGGTTACTTGATTCTCAAGTAGAAAAAGTTGATGAAAACTTAAAAGGGAGGATCTGCGATGAGTCTAGTAAGATATGGAGAGTTGCATTACCAGGAATACTATCAAGAGTAGCTTCATTTGGAAGTATTGTGGTCACACAATCATTCATTGGACACATTGGTGAATTGGATCTTGCTGCTTATGCACTTGTACAAACTCTCACCGTGCGATTTGTCAATGGTATACTGGTAAGTTTGCTCTTGTTATCTTTGTTAACATGTACCATGTTCATCATATCTCACGTGCTTGTTCATGTTGTTGGTTGAAGAAGTAATACACTACATTGTATGAATGCAAACATAACAATATAATGTAGAGAAAGAGTAAGAGAAGCGTATGTGATGATCACACAAACAACATAAGGATTACCCGACAGCCACATGTCATTGGTGTTGAGACAAATATAATTATGTACGCTCTGTCTAACAGCTTAGGTTGTTAGATGATATTAGTGCCCAGAGAAGTCCATGTTTTGGATATTCTCATGGCCATCCAAAAAGCAAAAGAACATTTTCATGTATTTGGCCCAAGAACAAAAATTAGGTCCGTACATGATGGGGCATGTTGAGGTATAATATAATTTGGTGTGCCCTATCTAAATGGCTTAAGTTTTTACTTGACTTGGAGAACTCGAGAAATGTCATGTGCTAGTTTATTTATATCGTTTTCCCATTTGCTTAACTTCCGTGTTTGTTGTTATAGCTTGGAATGTCAAGCGCGACTGAAACGCTTTGTGGGCAAGCATATGGAGCAGGACAGTATCATATGATGGGAATCTACTTGCAGAGATCATGGATTGTTGATTTCATCACATTAACCCTTTTGCTTCCATTTTTCATCTTTGCCGCTCCAATCTTTAAGCTACTCGGTGAGAATGCATCAATTGCAGATGCTGCCGGATATGTTTCCTACTGGTTCATACCCATGGTCTACAACTTCGTATTTAGCTTGACGATCCAGATGTACCTTCAAGCACAACAGAAGAATATGATTATTGCATGGCTATCTGTCATACAATTTGTGATCCACATTCCTTTGTCTTGGCTACTGGTTACCAAGCTAAATTATGGAGTTCCTGGTGCCATGATAGCGTTGACTATATCCTCGTGGTTTGTAGTAATCGGGGAGTTTGTGTACATCTTAGGAGGTTGGTGCCCTGAAACATGGAGAGGATTCACATTAGCAGCACTGAAAGATATACTACCCGTCGTGAAGCTCTCAATATCCTCCGGTGTTATGGTTTGGTAAAATCTTTTTTCCTTTACATTTTCTTCTCAACCAAGATTTTATCATTAGTCTCGCCATATTTGAACCTTACAAAGCACATATTGTAATCTGAAATTAGCTTCATGCCGAGGGGTTAATCGATTCTTGTATTTGGTTGTTTCACAGCTTAGAGCTATGGTACAATGCTGTTCTAGTCCTGCTGGCAGGGTATATGAAGAACGCAGAGGTTGCTATATCTGCCTTCTCCATTTGGTGAGATTTTCCTTCTTTCTCGCTTTTTTCTTTACATCATTTTGTTTTCCGCACAATGAACATACTGATCAGCTGAGATGATTTTGCAGCCTCAATGTCAATGGATGGGAGTTTATGATAAGCCTTGGTTTTCTTGGAGCTGCTTGGTACGCGACTCTTTCCCTATGATTCATCTCTATCTCATAGTGTTGTATCCATTTCTGACTTGAGCCTTTTTTTCCTTCATTTTTTTCCTCGTACAGTGTCCGGATTGCAAATGAACTCGGGAAAGGAGATGCTAAAGCTGCAAAATTCTCCATTAAAGTCTTAGTGAGCACTTCAGTAACAATCGGACTGTTCTTCTGGATTTTGTGCTTGATCTTTGGCAGACATCTCGGATACTTATTCAGTGATGAGAAGGCGGTCGCTGACAGCGTGGCTGACCTTGCTCCTTTACTTTCTATCTCAATTTTGCTCAATAGCATTTACCCTGTACTCTCTGGTAAGTCGAGGCAAAGTTGAAAAAGTTACTAAACATGTTCAAAATGCATAGTCGAGGTGTGCTCAAGCTAACCTGAACACCAGGCACCTCTTGCAAACATTTCTTTATGCATGCGTTTATTATATGATCTTTTTATGTCGTTCAGTTTTTTTGTTCCTTGACACTTTAGAAAAATTTTGTGACCAGGTGTGGCAGTAGGAGCAGGTTTACAAAGCACAGTTGCAATTATAAATTTGTGTTGCTTCTATTTGATTGGAATACCAATTGGAGCTTTGCTTGGATATGTGGCACATCTTCAAGTGAAGGTAAAATTTTTCACTTAATTCAAAATTCTCTAGACTTTGCTTTTACGCTTAGAAGCTATGTTCCTTGGACTATGCAAAAATCTAGTTGCAACCATCTCGAATCCTTAAAAAATGGGTTACTTTTGAAGGATCTGTCACGCACCTGTCATCATTTTTGAAGGGTTTGAGCAACATAACGTATAAGACCTTGGCATTTTGTTACCATAGTGCAACTTACCTTATGTTTTGGGGTAATAAGACTCTATTTAACATATATTATCTGAAAATATTATGTCCGTTTTAAGGTTAAGTGTGAGATTTGAAATTTGCTCTAACATACGAGATTATTTAATATTGGAATGAAATGGACTTGAATTGTGTCAAATGGATATGATGATTCATATATTTAATCTGTATTATCTTACGATTCGTTTATTTTCTTGGTCTGCCCATTTGCCACCTCTAATTTCGTCTTTTTGTCATCAGGGTATATGGATTGGAATGATAACTGGAGTAGTTACTCAATCAGCTGCATTATGCTACATGACATGGAAAACAGATTGGGATGGAGAGGTAAATACGTAGAATATTAATTCGAAATTTCAAATCTACATATGCAATTTTTTGTAATTTCTAGTTATAAATGTTCAAAATTTATTTTGCAGGTAACAAAAGCCAAACAACGACTCAATCGTTGGTACTTGAAACCTGCTGAAGAGCCTAATCAAAATGATCAAGCTTAAGAATTTGTTGCCTCCAGTTTTGTCCACTTATTTCTTGTTATTCTTTTTTGATCATATATTTGGCTAAATTAGCTTATAATTCAAGGTTCCACTTTATTGTTGGATTATGAACTTTAATTTTGACTTCTAGTAGATGATTTTGTTATCCTTAAAATTATTATTGTGTTAAGAGTTTATAAATTGACTCCCTTGGGTTAAGTCATGTGGGCAACGATCACATATGGTTGGAGTTAGGTCCGCATATATTTTATCTTTTCTAGAATTCGTGAAAGTTCATTAGCTATGTATTTGTTGTTGGTTTGAATTTCTTAGCTATCTTTTGAATTTAGACTTGATATTCATTTTCTTTCATGATAATATGACATATCCATATTGTTAGTGTGGTTTTGTTTATGATATCCTCTTTAGACTCCATTTAGAATTTCACTGCATATATTATTATTTTATGTATGATAGGGGCGATGGGATAAAATAATTTCGAAATTAGCTAGTGCCTCAAACCAAATATGAGATATTATCCTAAGAATTGTGATTATTATCTTTATTGCACGTATCAAATGTACCCCTAAATACATAAGCACAAGAACAAGTTGGTATTATGCATAGAAAGCAAATCTAAGAAGTATGGGGTTGGCCTACAAGAACAATAGCTGGTGCCATATATTCCTGCATTTGGAGAATCTCTATGATCACTTTTTAAGTCCTATTTTTACACAGATATCTGTGATAAAGGGCAAATCCGTTGCACTAATGCTCCCGCTATGCGCAGGGTCTGGGAAAGGGCTTTTCCACACAGATATGTATGATGAATTTCTGAAATCTTTCATATTATGTACAACAGAACTTTCCAGCCAACATAATGCACTAGATTTTTATTTCCAAGGAAGAGAATTCTTAACATGGTTTACATCAAATATACAGTGGGGGTAATAAAGGTGTAAAAATCAGAAGAAGAAAAAAAACTAATATGTTGGAGCAAACATGGTCTAAATTATCTCCTCAACAGATTATAGGCAGGTAAATCTTTTACACTGGAGGTATCTTCAAGAGCGAGCTCGCGCTCTAGCTGCACTCTGGTGGCCTTCAAAACCTCCTAGGAAAAGGAAAGAAAAAGGAGCACATATGTTGGTATAGGTAAAAATATGAAAAGAATCTAATGGAACAGTAAAGAGTTACCAACATTGAATTCCATATATGATGCACGCTTCGCTAGCCACTGTGCATCGAGCATTTCAAAGGCAACACAAAAGATGTTGTCAAATGCCATGTCATCTTCGCTGAGTAATTCTAGAAAACGGATACCTGCAAGGGTGCTAGGCGTCCCTGCCATTCAAACAAGAAGAGTGAAAATTAATCAGAAAAGAGGACATCCACATATCAATCAAATCTTCACTTATTCGCCAAAAGGAACATGCGAGAACTTGTTACATAAGAAGAGGAAAGTTATAGATGCAAGACTTTTCTAACATTCATTTGGAGCAGATCGAGAACAGAGGCGACAAACAAGACATCGAGACTAACTGATTGTTCACATGTCATTAGAAGGAATGACGATACTAGAGCATATGATTATGCATTTGATTTTCAGAATAACTAGTTCTGGACGATTTAATCACCACTTGATTTATTCAAAAGGATGAATTGGAAGCTGTTGATTGTTTAAATATTCAGCATCTATTTCTTAGCCAAAAACATGAAAGACACTAACTTCAAACTGAATTTTCCATACCTGATTGAAGATCCAACATTTGCACCAACATAAATGATATATTGATGCCAGCTACGGCAAATGGATACTCCCACTCAGATCTGTTCCCATTTCTTTTGTGCAACAAGTTCCAGAAAGATTCCTGTAATAGAGCAGGCGATGAGGGAGAAATTATTAATGAAAAATTTACTTCCCTGCTCTACCGAACAAGAGAACATTGGTCTTAAGTGAACTCGATTATGCTTTTCTAAACAGCTATAAGCATCAAGCTTCATGAAACACAAAACAAGTGTCCAACAACAACAACATACCCAGTGAAATCCTACAAGTGGGGACACAAAACAAGTGTCCAAATAAAAAATATATTGCTCAGCTGGAATCAAATTCCCTATAAAGTAAAAACATGAAACGAACATATGAACTGCCAAAGAACATGGATTGGTCCATGAAATGCGAAAGGATAACGGGGTCATAAGTACCTCTCTACAATGTGAAATCAAAAAAAGATATTTTTGATGATTTTAATTTTCTAATCCAATATGTACTGATACAGATGGATACTACAAGAATAAGGCAAAATTTGCGAGCAATACAATCTAAAGAGTAGTCTATGCTCTTATAGTCTTATTCAGGACCTTAATGGACCTTTTCCTTGAAGAATTTTGACACATGGCATCCACCCAGTCCACGCTGGAGCAAAGTTACAGTCAAGGGGAAATATATGACGATTTTCTAACAGCAAGGGTATGAATGGCCCAAATTATAACAGAGGATAAAACGTAGAGGGGTAAAGTAGACCTTTTCCCAATACAACAACAATCATCTAGCATTATTTCTGTAAAGATATGGCACCGAGCCAAATTCAACCCCAAAAGCTAGCTCAAGATGGGAGGATTGTCGAAGTCCATATAAGGTGCCCAATTTCCCATCCCTCTACCGATGTGGGACTTCTTAACACTCGTCTTCACAACACTCGTCTTCACACACCCAGACCTCAACTGGAGTATGAATACTATAATAAGGGGGCCCAACATCGGTGAATAAAGAATTAAGGATGGACCTAGCTCTGATACCAAGTAAAGATATGACAACTACGCCTAACACAATCCCAAAAGCTAGCTCAAGAGGGGAGGATTGTCCGAATCCATATAACGAGTCCAATTTCCCAACCCCTATTTATTTCCACCCTTTTTTTGTTCTGTTCCCAGTGGGAAGTTCTCGTACTCTGCAGAGTTTACAAGTCTACATAAAGAAAAAACTTGCATAGGCATATATATGCCTGACTGTCTTGGAACACGATTGAAAAGCCAATTCCAATCAGAATAATGACAACATAAATTATATGATGTACAAACCGGGTATGTCTTGGCAAAGTAGATAAGGTTCTCCAACGATATGAATCCTCCACCCCTGGACATTATGCTCAGAATCTTAGCACAAGCACTAACAACAAAAGAAGAATGTGAATCAAATATACACTTCCCCATATACCTGAAGTCTGTTGAAGGGTCAGATCCTTGCCAACCCATTTCTTTCCAAAGCTCAGATTTAAGAGATGGGAGTGGCCTATCAGGATAAGATAACCTCCATAGCTGCCTAAGAGCATCCTGGCCACACGTACAAGAGACTATGTTATCTTGTGAAACAAGTTTAAGAGATATAATTAGCTACAACTCAAAAAGAGAAAATATAAGTCATCAATTAAAGAACAGCAGTTTAGATGCTCCCTTTTCTGTTTTCTCAATCATGAGTCCAAAGTAAAGCAATGCTCTTGCTTGATCTCATTCTACTTAGCTGTTTTTTTGCTCTTGAATTATTTTGCTACTTTTATTGTTTTTCTTGTAGAATTGACATTGCTCTTCATTTTAGCCGTTATTCTATACCTATTTTTTTCTTCTTTTACTTGGGGCGGATATAATTTTGCCGAGGGTCTTTTAGAAACAATCTCTCTATCTCATGTGATAAGGTTTACGTATACTCTACCCTCCCCATGTCCTTGTGATGGATTTACTAAGTATGTTGTTTTGTTCTTGTTTGTAGAGAAAAACCTTTCCAGTAATTCGATGTCCCGAGGAAAAGAAGTCACAGTAAGTCTTAAGATCTTCTCATTACAAGTCAACCATCTAATGTGAGAACCTTGAAAAGGTTGGTATGGAAACCTTTAACAACTTTGATAAGGGAGATATCAGACCAATAAACTTGAACTGTCCATCGATTAGAACCGCACAGCACAAGTCAATATCTCATTCCCACTGCTAACTCTTCCAGTGCTCAAGTAAAAGGAAAAGGATAAAGTTTACATACTTGATGATCCGAGGAAGAACCATCAAAAGGGATCGCTAGCCTTTGCTTGAGATGTTTGAGCCTTGCTTCCTGCAACCAAATGTCAAAGACTTCAATGACTGGAATTATGTATCAATAGATGGAGAGCAGCCTAAGACTGCACAGGAGATAGCCAGATGAGTTTAATGGACTTGATCTTTTTGGATGGGGATATAAGTGATGGACATGACAATACAAACCCAAATGAAATATCACAAGGTAAACCACAAAATTTTCATATGTCAAACCCCTGCAGACTGTCAGTCCAGCAAAGAGAATGGATTCGAAAAGCTCAAGGCAACATTTTAGCAGAGATAGTTAACATCGTATATAGCAAATGAAAGGTGATCAAAAGTTTAGAAATTTTGCTCTTCAATCCTCATGTATTACCTGTAAAGGGCTAAGTAAAGGAGGTAAAAGATTTCCTGTTGATCCAGCCTGAGTTGAGGCAAAAGGAAAAATCCGGCCAAGAAGTGACCCAGACACAAAGACAATATTTGCTGCAAGATCAATGGAAAATGATCAGAAAATTTGAAATCACTAAAATTGAAACAAAACAAAAAGATATTTTTGATGATTTTAATTTTCTAATCCAATATGTACTGATACAGATGGATACTACAAGAATAAGGCAAAATTTGCGAGCAATACAATCTAAAGAGTAGTCTATGCTCTTATAGTCTTATTCATCCACTGCAGAATCACAAATCTGATTTGGTACATGTTTTTTGATTTTTTTGGAGTTAAATGGTCATGCCACAAAGACCAACTACTTTGTTGGAATAAAAGAGGACTGACAAAAAGGTAATGAAAAATTGTCGAACACCCCTACTAGTAGTTATAAGGTGGAGTGCGAGGAAGAGTATAAATCAAAGATACTTAGGTGGCAAAAAGGAAATATTTGTACTTAAAGCATAGATGTTTACTCTCTTAACCTTTTGGTATAAAAATGGAAATGTGCAAAAAGTAGACAGGATACCTAATTTCCTTAGTTCTTCTAACGTGTTGCTAGTACAGATGCATATTATTGGCGTTGTACTAACTTATACCATTTTCCAAAAAATAAAAAAATGAACAAGCCCAAATAAAGAGGGCACTGTTGCTGCACTGTTGCTGCACTGTAGCAAGATATGGATGCCAAAATTTCCCCTTTTTTAAAACTTAATTAGTTAATGTTGTTTCTGAGTAACTCTTGGGGTCTAGTTAATTTATTTCATTAGCTTATCCAAGAAAAGTTGATCTTCTTAAGTAGGACTTTTGCAAGGACAAGAATCCCGAGTCCAATGTTGACTAAGATATTAGTCTTACATATGTTTAGTAACATTTTCTAGGTTGTAAATAGATGTTACAATTTAGCTTTCTTGAACTATATTCCATCAAAATATCTCCTTCTTCTGGTCCAATACCATGTTCAGTATGGGGAATTGTAAGTACTTGTCAAAAATAAAAAAAAGTTTGCATATAGCAGATTTGAGAATCCTCATAGGCATATCTTCATTTTGAAGTTTAGTATGTGGAGAAAGAGCGGAGATGCTAAAACTCATAGAAAGGTTTTTCACCAAGCCTCCCATCACCGCTCTCTTCCACCTCAAGGAACCTACATATCCCCCCAGATTGGTCTGTTCACATGTTTTGTATCCCTATTGCCCAGGAATCATTCCTTAACCTAGAAGTTAACAACTAACAAGGTACGAAAAGTTACAAAAAGCTCGAATTCTCCACCTACCCTTACTGCTTGCTGCACCCCACTTCTTCAGTGTTTCTTCTCCTAGTCTAACCTCTCAAATGATGTTTGCTGTTCAACAGATTCAGCTTCTATCGTTAAGCCATAACAAGGGAATGACCTAGATAATGCTGTGATGCCCTATCTTTTAAGTAGTTTTAGGTGTGGGTAAGTAGTTGCATTGCACAGCATGCACAAAGACCATAACATCAAATTTACAACCATATGAAAGGTGTGGGTAAGCAGTTGCATTGCACAGCATGCACAAAGACCATAACATCAAATTTACAACCATATGAAATCACACCATAATTGCATTGCACAACATGCGCAGAGAGCATAACATCAAAATTACAAACAAACAAAATCACACCTAACCATTGTGCCCATTGAGAAATCAGGTGAGAAAACAGCAGCGTCCAGTGCAAGCGTTCCCTCCTTCGCCCTTCATCCAACACATCTTCAAGTGTACGTACCTACAATTCAAAGAATTCCCATTTCACAATACAACTCAAATCTTCTCTATCACAGCACAAAATCCCAAAAAGCACAACCTTTTAGCAACATAACTGAAAAACTATCATCAAAAAGCCTAAACAGCAAAACAAATTCCAACCCATTACACAATCCAATTCAAATTATCTGTCATAGCACAAAATCCCAAAAGGGGCAGCTTTTAACAACATAATTCAACAGTTTATGAACTTAACAAATAGAGTACAACCCATAAAGGGAAATTTCAAATAACACACCAAAAAACAACTATCATCAAATAAATCCCAGAAGATAAAAGAACATTAAATGGTTAAAAAAAACCAAAATTTACCTGATCACTGTCATCATATCTCTGGTACCCAAGTAAAGGCTCATTCAAACCATCATCAGAGCCTAAAGAATCAAAATGTTCATTCTTTTTGCCACCAACATCCCCATGATGGAGCCTTCTCCTCAATGTTGATGTCATGAGTATATATATATTCAAGAACTCAAAACCCCACTTCGAATTCAGTAACAGAAACCCAAAAAAGATCGAGAAAATTCCCAAATTCTGGATTTAGGGGAAATTCAAAACCCCTAAAATTTAAGAAAACGACAAGAAAAACCTCTTCTTTGGACAATTTTGTTTCTTTCTAGCTTCTACTGTATATTTATTTATATTAATAAATAATAATATTAATTAATATGCTGTTTATTTTTTTATATATATATTTATTATTTATTATTTGTCTTTTTCTTATGAATTAAGGGAGGAAAGAGGTGATGAATATACGCCAATGAGAAAGCTTTAACAAGCTTAAGCATTGGGTCAACTTTAATTAATATTTCCAAATCCCAATTTATATTTTAATTTGTCTTAAAAAAATATACCTTTTATATTTATATTTAAAAAGATCTAGCAATGAATATAGGGTAGAAAATGTTATTTTCTTTAGTAGTGGAAGATTTAGTTTTGGTATTAAATTTTGTATGGTAACATCTTGGAAGGACGATTAAAACTTGAACATCTAGTTATAATTTAAAATTTTAAGTGAAAATTATCATAATATAATTTATCTTTCTTTTTTAGTATTAAATTTTTTGACATAATTTAATAAGACAAAAGAATAAAAGTTATAATTTACTATCGACAAGCGTTTTTGCTATTGACTCTATTGATCATGGCTTCTGATCGCCTTCTTGACTCAACAATTCGAT